>APFE031258338.1:36613-59098 GCA_000404065.3 Pinus taeda
GCTAGAACCTGCAATCCAAAGATTGGTTTGTGGTTACCTCGGGCGTATCCCTTCAGGAGCTTAGGGACAACCTGAGTGTTAACAGGATGTTGGATTCAAGGAAGGTTATTATAATAGTATCAGTGGCTTGCCTCGATGGTATGGCTTCTATCCATTTGGTAAAGTAATCTATAGTAGTGAGAATCCATTTGTGTTGGGCAGAGGAAGGTGGGTCGATTTCATCAATGAAGTCAAGACCCCACTATTGAAATGGTGCTCCAGCAGATATTGGTTTCAAAGGTAAGGGTAAACGTTTTTTCTGTCCTTCAAAAATCTGACATTTATGACATGTGGTTACAAATTTCTTTACATCGAAAAATAGAGTGAGTGAATAAAAACCGGCTCTTAGAATCCTGTCAGCTTTGGTTTTCCAGTAAAGATGTCCCCCACAGTCACCTGCATGAAACTCCTGTAATACCTTGTCAGATTCTTCTTTTAATAAATAGTTAAGAAGGATACCTTCATGATTCCTCCAAAACAAAGCATTATCAATTATGCAGAACTTTAAATATTTCATTTTTAAGAACCTAATTTTAGTCCTGGATAACTCAGAAGGAGCTTGTAGATTTTGTAAAACATATATAATGTCAGCATACCATGGCGATTCAATAAAGGCCTGGCTGATTGCTGGAGTCGCCATCTCCTCTCCATTATCCATTTCTAAAATAAAATTTATGTCTAAGGCTTGACAATTTGATTCAACCACGATTTTGGCTAAACCCTGGCCTTTGATTAACTTTGTAGGTTTGATTTCTAGGTCATACTCTAATATAGTAGCTATCCACTTCCCTCTTTCCATCTAGACCATCGTGAAAGGATGTATTTGACCACAGCATTGGGAACATAAGCTATTACATGAGAATATAAGATGTAAAATCCAAAATCTTTGATAGCTTTGACTAAAGCAAAATCTTGCTTTTCCAATATATTATACTTTAAAGGGGCATCCCTCAGGGTTTTACTAAAGAAGGCAATAGGTTGTTCAAAACGCTTATCATTCTTCTGTAGTAGGACTATAGCAATTGTGTGTTCTCAGGCAAAAGAAAATATAATGAAAACCCTATCAAACTTTGAACTGATCAAAACTAGTATCTGTGTTAAGGCTATCTTAATATCTTCAAAAGACCTTTTAGCTTCAATTTTCCATTTAATAGTCGAATGTTTTTTCAACATGTTATTTAATAATCTAATTAGTTTTGCTAAGTTACAAATAAATGTTCTAAGAAAGTTTATTTTACCTAAAAATGCTTGTAGTTCTCTGATGCTCGTAGGATGTTGTATTTGTAAGATGGCTTCACTTCTTGCAGGATTATTCAGATACCATCTTTAGAGATTATGTGGCCTAACAATTTTCCCTCTTGCAGGATTATTCAGATACCATCTTTAGAGATTATGTGGCCTAACAATTTTCCCTCTTCCAACCCAAATAAAGATTTTTTAGGATTCAAAGAAATTCCATACTTCCTACATTTGATGAAGACTTTCCTTAGATGATCTAGGTGTTGTTTATCAGATTTTGAGAATACAGTGATATCATCTAAGTATATTACTAGGAAGTCATGGATTTCCTTAGAAAAAGCTATATGCATAGCTCTTTGAAAATTCACCCCTGCATTCTTTAACCCAAAAGGCATCTTCACATACATGAGTGTGCCCCAAGGAGTAGTGAATGCAATTTTAGCCTGGTCATCTGGGTGAACTAAAATCTGGTTGTAACCAGAAAACCCATCTAGTAATGAGATCCTGGTTGAACTTACTACTCTTTGTAATATGTGATCCATTTTGGGGAGAGGGTAGTTTCCCTTAAGTGAAACTTTATTGAGGTTCCTAAGGTTAACACATAGTCTAATCTCACCAGTTTTCTTTCTTGTAGGCACCAAATTTGAAACCCAATCAGAGAATCTAATTGGTGTTATGATCTTGGCTTCGTACATTCTTTTGATTTACTTTTGAATAGAAGGCAATAGAATGGGATTAATCCTTGTAAGCTTTTGTCTAAAAGGATTTTGGTTTTGTTTTAGGGGGATATTGTGTTGTATTATGTTGGTGTCATAGGACTTGAGGTCCTCATAACTCCAAGCGAAAACATCCTGGAATTCCTTTAGTATTTCTATGTATTTTACTTTTTCAGTAGGAGGTAAGGATTTTGAAAGTTTTATCAATTTAAGATCTTCCTCAGAGCCTATGTTACAGTCCTCTATGTCAGATTTTAAGGGTTCCATTTTCGGTTTTCTAGGGACATCATTTGAATCAAACAAGTCTTCTAAAGGAGTTAATCCTTTGGGCAAAAAGTTGTCTTTGAGATTAATGATTTCAGAATCTTCGTTAATTATCTCTTGAATTTCAATTTGCTTTAGGTTTTGAATATCTGATTTAGTAAACTTTGTGGGATGGAATCTATCTACCTCTTCATCTTCTAATTTGTTAATTTCTATTTTATATGTAAAACCAAGATCTAATGTTATGTCAGTATTTATGTTTCTATTTACAAATTCTTCCTCTAAAGTTAGAAAATTGTTTATTTGTTAGTCATTAGTGAATACTTGCCATTTTTTCAAGTTGTCTGTGATAGCAGGTCTGTGCCTAACCTCAGCAATGTATTAATGGTTAGGTTGAAATGGTAACTTACAAGTGTTGGCAAACATTGCTAAACTATGAGCCTGCATATTGTGTTTTCTTGGGATGACTGCAAGCTTAGTTTTTAGAAAAGTATTCAATATTTCTACAACTGTTCCTCTATAGAAACCTAACCTAGGATCTCTAGTCATATATACATTGTTGATTTGTTTTATAACCAACTCAGAATCTCCCATAATAGAAACTCTTATGTCTCCTAACCTTTTAACCAATTTGAGACCTAAAAGAAGTGCTTCTTACTCAGCCATGTTGTTAGTGCATTTGAAATTCAGTCTGTAGGCATGGCCCTCTGAGTAATCATTCTCTAAATTGTAAATCCACACTCCTGCTCCTGCACCTAATTTGTTCACTGACCCATCAAATTCAAGATGCCATAGTATTTCATGTTCATAATTCTTACTGTCTAGGGGAACAAAATCTTCTTTGATTAAGGTATCTTGATCATTTTTTTTATCTGAAAGCTTTTGAATTTGGACAATTTGATTTTTCGCTGCAACTGCAATTTCTTTTCGTTTTGAAGTAATGTTGTTTGAAGTATTTTCTTGGTTTGGTTCAGCATTGTACAGAATGAAAGAATCAATTTCAGAATGCATGGAATATATAGGAAAATTTTGAGGCCTCTCCTAGCTACTCACTACATACTTCATTAGGGTCTCTTTGTACAGTTTTTTACGATGTCCAAAGACCGATATTGTGGCATATGACATGTCAAGTTGCAAAGATCCTTGGAGTTTCCCCCCCCATGATCTAGACAACAACATGTCATATTTAGGTGGTATATCAACAACAACTATGTCTATAAGAATCGTCTTAGCAGGGTATTGTACTAGGGAAACACACAGGTCTTTTATTAGTCCTAGGCACTTCACTTGACTTGAATGAAATGAAAACAGGTTCTTGTAAGGCCTAGTCATATCCAAGTTCAATTTCTCCATAACAGATTTAGGCATTAGATTGTGTGAAGCACAGGAGTCTAGCATAGCATTGTGTAAGATTTTATCGTGAATGTTAAGGCTAATGTAAAAGGGTGGTATCCCTCCTTCCACTAGTTTTCCATTAACATCAATACTGAAAATAAGCTCAGGTTGATCATCAAATAGGTTAACGGAGTCTTCATTCTCAACGAAGTTTAAGGATTTACTTATTTGAGATTTGTAAATGTCATGTTTAATCATCTTTGCTAAGGGAACCGAGATTTTCAATTTGGCTACCTCTGCCCCCAAATTGAACAGTAAAGGGGATTTCTCTATTTGAGTGTTTGGAATTTTAACAGTAGGGTTTGGAGCAGATTGCTCTTCTTTTTTGGTATTTGAAGTCTTTTTTAGTGAATTTTCTAAGGTGATGTTTGGAGTTTCTTCCATTGTCTCCTTGGAGGAGATTGAGGTGGATGGTCAATTATCAGGGGGTTGGTCATTGGTTACATCTACAATGGTGGGATTAGGAGGGTTCTAATTTGGTCTAGAGAGGATTTGGAGAGTTTTTGTAACCAGAACTACTTTAATTTTCTTAGGTTGATTTGATACTACTTTCTTGTTTTGGTCAGGAGTATCAGTGTTCTTTTTACTCCTCAAATTGTACTGTTTGTTCACTTCGAAGATAGCGGAATCATACCCTTGCTTGTAATCGAATGATTCTCCGGATTGGGTCTGTAATTTCCGAAGCATATGTAATTCTTGATCATCTTGAGTCAAGAAGATATTTTCCTCCTCATCGGATCCCATTAAGTTAATTTGTGTGTCTTGTTCAAGGTCTTCTGAATGGGAAGTTTTAGCATAGTTTTCTTGAAAAGGAGGCCTAATATTCTGATCAGGTCCATTTTTTCCAGTGTTCTGATTTTGATTCTTTCTAAAGTTTGGATTTCTCACTAGAGGTGCCTGTTGATTATCCCAGTGAGGCTTCCTTTCAATGTTCTCCATCCTATCCATTAGTTTTTCCTTTCCTTTGGCTAGTGCATCCATTTTAAGGTAAAAGGGTGAGGCTTCATCTTTTAAGGGTGCTCTCCTTTTGTTCTTAACCCTAGCTATTTTTGCTAGCAAATTAGCTTCTACACTAACAGCTACACTTTGCATGTCTTCTAGAGTTGGAGGGTTTCTCTCTCTAAGTTGGAATACCATATCGGTGTCAAACCTGTCAGGAAACTTTATTAGAGCTAAGCTAGGTGGGGGTCTAAGTTTGACTTGTATTGCATTGTATATATTGTTAAATCTAGTACAGTAGTCATGGACTATTGCGTTTGGTCCTCTCTTGATGTTTTCATATTCAAAACCATTAGGTAAATATCTAAACCATGTTCTTAGATCGCTAGTTAGAGTTTGAGCAAAAAGTCTCATTTGGACATCTCCAATATCAATTTCATGTAATTCAAAATAATCTATCGTCTTTCTTGTATGTTGTGGTGCTATATAGGGTCCTATGCCATCAAATTGGACAATTTTGTTCTAGTATTCTTGTGGCATGGCCCCTGATGGAGCAGGCAACACAAGAGGAGCATATCAGTTTGCCATGGCTCTAAGTTGGGCAGGACAAAGAAGGGGAGTTTGGGTTTCCAAGGATGATACAAGAGGTGATGAGGAACTAGGAGTAATGGGTGACTAATGTGTAATGATAGGTCGGTGAGGAAGTGAAGGTATAAATGGAGGTGAGGAATGAACTTCAGTGATGGAAGGGAATTATGGTGAACTAAAGGAAGTTGAAACTATTTCAGAAAGTTCAAAGATATTAGTAGTAGTGAGGGATGACTAAGGGGACTTTAGAATATACTGATAAATTAACAAGCTTTCCTTTTGAACTTCAAGTTCAGCTATAAATTCTGGATCTAGAACTATGTCATCAAGTGCACTCTCAGACCTGGTTCTAAATAGGGAAAGGTCAAAAGACTCGTCAAAGGGGAGGTCTTCTAAAAACAACCACTCATCAGGGCATGAATCTGCTTTAATAGAAGGTGTAGGACTTACTGAACTTTCTTGTCTTCTGGATATTCTTGAAATTAGATTAGGATCGTCAAATACTTGGGGAGGTTTTGGATCAAGACTGGCCCTAGTATAGTGAGTTCTCCTTGAAGCCAGATTTCAAGCTTTTTCTAATTATTATTATTATTTTATTTTTTTTTTGTGAAATTTTATAATTAACTTCTAATAAACCCTTCAAGAGGCTTGAAATAAAAATTTGAAATTTCTCAAAAGTTTATTAAGACTGAGGGTTTGATTCCCCAATATGGCCGCCACTATGTTATCACTCAGAAGTCTTCCCTAGAAGTTAGCAAAAGAAGGAATAATCTGAGGTAACCACAAACCTAATCTTTTAGACTCGAGTTCTAGCCAACCTAAGTCCAATGAGGGCTCTCTCTTTATAATTTAACTTTGTTTTGGGTGGGATTTTAGGCTATTTCTTAGTGTTCATAAGGTTTTGAATTTGGCCGGGTAGTGGAATTCTTAGAATAGATGGATGGATCAAGGCCTTCAATCCATTGGGCTATGGAGTCAATCAAAGGATGGCTTAACTGGACCAGATCCCTAAAGGGAGTGTTCATAGGGCAAGCTAGCAAGCAAAAAACAAATATTCAGGTTCAATGGATGAGACACTCCTAACTAGGGTGAAAGGGCAATGAAGAATCCTTAGACCGGGATCAAGATGAAGAGCAGGAAGTGATCATGAGAAAAGGGAAACTAAGAATCCTTTACTATAGACCGAGGGGGAAACTACGTAAGTAAGGGAGCATTTAAGAATTCCCTAACTAAGAAAGTTTACAAAAAACATTAAGAATGTAAACAATCAAGACAAAGAGCATTAAAGCCAGTTCTGAAATATCATTCCTAGTTTACCATTCATATTTCATAGAAACACATATGATTATTAATAAACATAAAGAAAAACAATAATACACATGAGGGAGAGAATACTTATTTGATTTCCATTTTACACAAGAATCCTGTGAAATGTATTTACTTTATTCTTTGATCCAACAAGCCAATCCAGTCTTGATACAATAACACTTTAACTTGATAGGAAAATGTCTACAGAAATGTCTTTGAATCCACCCTAAATACTTTGAAAGGTGAAGTATTTATACAAAATATATTACAAAATATCTCCTAATAGTTTGAGAATTAATCTAGGAAATCAAAATATCTTCAAGCATGAAGATAGAGACAGATGGAAAACTGCATCATGTTGTCCCTTTTATTGTGATAGTGCTGGCTGTTTCAGTTGAACTTGAGCCCTTTTAGGCTAGCTGATATGGGTACGCTAGAATCATCTTTGTCTTTAACCTTTGACCGATACTCTTTAACCTGTTACTCTTTGACCCTATTTACCTGTCCTTTTACCTGCTTTCAAATTTTTTGTGGTAACTTATAGTAAAACTGCCATTTTTTCCCACCATTCATCTTTAGGTAATTTTACCTTGAGCATCCTTCTATATATCTCGTCTGCCTCTGTGTATTTGGAAATTTTTGGCTTGGTTATAAATAGATGTTTCACCTCATGCTCTAAGAATAATAGATTTTCTAAGGTATCATATAATACTTTCCCTATTGGTAATGCTTTGAAACCTGAAGTGCTTGCCTATTCCTTGGACAATTTCTTTAATCTGTCAACATAGTCCAATTGGGTCATAAGTTTGTCATTGATTACCATGGGACTGGGAAGGCCTTTATCCCTCAAAATTTGAAACTTTTCCATGAATCTGTCAATGCCAACCTGCATGTTGTGGCATTTGTCCTCTAGTTTAAGCATAAGGTTTCTTTTAGAAAGAACCTTTTTGACTTTAATGATGGTTTCAGTTCTGTCCTCCACACCATGCTCATTTAGTTCATGCCTGTTCTTGTTGTTCAAGAATTTCATGAGTTGATCAACATCCTCAGGCTGGTCTCCTAGGTCTTCCTTTAACTTTTGTATTGCTTCGGTGGCCACTTTCACCAATTATGTTTGCTGGAATATTACTTGAATTGAAGGCCAAATGTCATTAACAGAGTCAATGATATTGGCCCAGAGCATCTCCTTAATCTGTCCTAGTGGATTTTGTAATGTTAGATCATTCTCTAAGAACTTAATCTTCCCAACCATCCTTAGGGCTTTCTATGCTTCTTCTTTCTGATGTATTTGGGCAAGATTATAGTCAGTTTCTAGGCTTGCCACCTTCTCCTTAAGCTTTTTTAGCTCTGTTTCTTGGATGGACATTTCCTCCTTGGATTTCACTAACTCTGTTGTCTTTTCTGTTGAGGTACCTGTTGTTGTAAGTTCAGTTGTGACTAGAAGTGTTGTAGCAGGTGGAGCTATTGGTGCTAAAGAGGCTGCCAATGTTGAAGGGACTGTAGTTGTTACTGTGGGAATGACAACTGTGGAGGTAGTGGCCAATTCACTATGTTTGGACTGAATCAATGTGTCCATTTCTTTCTCTATTTCTTTCAATTGGTCATTTAGCTTGAGGACCAAGTCCATAAGCTTTCCTTATCCTTTTTGTGTTTCCAAGACTTCTGCTGTTTATGGATGATGCAATGGTGGAGTTTTGAGTTACTTCTTCAAAGCACCTATGTCATCATTCTTCTTTTTTTATCGACTTTTCAGTGGCCTTTGCATCTTTGGGATCGTGTCCCAACTCAGTGATTAAGTTCTCTAAGGACTTGATTCTGGTGTCTTTTTCCTATGAAGAGGCCTTCTCCAATTGGAACTGAGTTGATATATTATTCAAGGAGTTCTGCAATTAGTGGACTGCAATGGATTTCCCTATCAAGGTGGAGTAAATCATCTCCCCTGTCTATCTGTGCAACTCAATCTGGTCAATAGGATGTATGTCCTTTTCCATCACTTCAAAATCTATCTTCTAGAAGTCAATTATTGTCCTTGGTTGTTGAGTAGTGGGTTTCATGAATGTCATTCAAATCATAGGTTGACATCAGCCTTGTCTAGCTGGTAGGTGCCATCTTGAGGTATTGTTCATAAGTCCGGGCCTTTAGCCTTTCATTCCTAGTTTTGATGTCGTTGTACCTTTCTCTAATGTCTTGATCTTTGAATGCTAGCATCCTAAATGAGGACACTTCAACACTCCGTTGCCTCTCCAACATCTGAGTATAAGATGTGGAAGGTTCTAGTGTGCCCCCAAAAAGAGTAGCAGGCCTGCTTCTTTCTTTCTCTGTGCTGGTGGCCCCCACTATTTCTTCTATAAATTCTTGCTCCGAAACAAGATTTAAAATTTTCCTTTTGACTAGGATGGTTTTTGCATATGTTTGTATGGTTGCTTTGCCTAATGTAGTGGCCTCCTCCTTATTCCTTTTGAGGCTTCTTTCCTCATTTAGATGAGTTTGCAAGTTAGGGGGAGTACTCATATTGGGTTGTTATGTACTTGTTTGAGTCAGTTCTTCTAATAAGTCTGGTTGTTCTGACTCTTCTTGCACCTGGGATTCTTCTTCTGTGTGTTGTTGACTATGTGCCTGTGATTCTCCTTGTGCTTGAGATTCTCCTGGCACCTGTAGGAAATAACCTTCATCAAGCCTTCTCTCTAGATCAATTAGTGCATTTTCAACAACAACTTCAGTGCTATCTCTATCCACTAGAGTATTCTCCACCCATTCCAACTAATTTGCATATTTCTCTATTTCAAGGATTCAATGGTGAATGTAGGGAGTCATCTTATTTTTATGTCTTTTGTTGCAGATGAAGTCACAAGGATCATATTTCCACATGAAGCTTTGTTTTAGTTTGAGTTTGTGAAGGATTTCTTCTATTTCTCTTCCAGCTTCTCTGCTATTGCATACAAAGGGGCCTAGTTGATCTTTGATTTTGAGTTTGGCCTTCTTTTTGGCTTTAACAAAATGTACCTCATTTGAGTTGATTATTTGCCTGTAGTACTCTAGAGCAAATAACCTCATTGGGAGGAATTTGGGCAGTTTATATTGGGCCAACTCATAGCCATCGATCCTAATTTTTGTGTGATTTTGGTACAAGCACCAATCTTCCACTTTGTGTTATTTTGACAGCTGCAGGATCCTCCTGATCTCTGAACCGATTCTTGGAGGAGAACTTCCTAGCAGCATGGTCACTACTGGATATGCAAAAAGATCAATGAAATCTGTGTCTGGATATGGGGAATCATGCTTATGTATCAAAGGAGTCAAAAAAATTATTGACCTATGATGACCTTTAGTGTCAATATTTTGGAGAGTGAATGGGAACTTTTCAGCGTGATATTATAAGAAAAGGTGGTATAACACTGAAGAATATTTAAACACACTTTCATTACTCATTCTCAGAAATTGCTCATGCATCCTATCAGCTATGTGCTTGGCATAATCATACATGACAACAATGGGTTGTCCTAGAGTAAAAATGGACATGAAGGCTAAAATGATTTCATCTATGTACTCACTGGTGGTATAGCCTAAAACACAAGAGATCATTGCTGCTATATCCTGAAAAGATGGGGAAAATATAGCAGCCACATATGGAGGAGGCTCTGTTGGGACATGCTTTCCCTCCTTGATGAAGGTCTGAAGCATTTCAACAATATTGGCAGTAGTAAGCTTGGGAAATTTGTCTAGTAGGTCTCCAATTGAAATAGGGGTTATGTTTTTCCTTGGTTGTATTCACAGCATTTCATTGATTGACTCAACAGTGATGGTGAAAAGTATGGTGTGGCCAGGGGACATCACTGCTCTTTGATTGGGAATATAGTTTGCATGGAAATAATGGAAAATCTCTTGAAAGATGTGTACCTTAGGGAATTGATACTTGCGAAAATTAGACTCCCAAAGAACTATTTCATCAGCTTGGTTTAGGTATTGGTCCCTCTATCACCAGTACAGTTTGATAGGGGATTCAAGGATAGAGGTGTCCTTGATTTGGAAGTCTTTATCAGCAAGGGGAAGGTGATCCAAGTCCAGGTGAGGAGTGGAAATTGGTCTAACGTCCATAGCAATTGGGGTGGCCATTCTCAGTTCTTGTGGATTTGAGAATGTGGGACAGAAATTACAGTTTCTTGAGGGTAATGGGGTTTTAGTGCAAAGTAGATTGGGGCAGTTTTGCAGTTCTTTCACTCAATTTCTTATTAATTCCAAGAAATGCAGGTAAATGGTTTAGAAATGAGACAAGGTTTCCAGTGAATTTGGATAAAATACCTGGAATTTTGGGAATATTGACTTTGAACAGGTTGACAGGCGACTGTGCATGATTGCAGAGAGTTTGTGTGAACTGGAGGGTGGACTGTGAGTTCAGTGGCTTCTTTAGGTTGGTGATTGGACATAGGTTGGCGGTTGGACGTTGTGCAGTTGCATGCATGAAGGTCTGGACCTTTAGTTTCATGATAAAACAAAGATTATTAGGTTTTTTGCTTTATTAACAAAGTCAACATTCTGGCGGGTAATGTGAATAGTGACTGTTTTGGCATTTAGCGAAGGGGCGGTAAGTGGTTTCCATTGCACTGCTTATGAGTGTTGGGTAGTTTTGGGGGGAGGCTGCCTGATTCCACTCATCGGGTGCCATGTTGCATTAGGGGCCCAAGGGAAAACAACGCATGTCGGGAAGGTAAAGTTCGGGTTTCGAGCCCGTGCAAAATCAACGTGGATCGTTGGATTTGAAGGGGAAATATTGGGTGGCGATTGGTCGATGAAAATGCACGGATGGTACTGGGGGACCCGGTGGGAAATTAACTCAGTTGTTTTGGATTTAATATGAGATTAGGGTGAGATTAATGCATCAGGAGTGATTTTGTTGGTGGAGGATTTGGCTTTTAATTAATCATTGATCAATTAATTAATTCACTTGTCGGTACCCGAGTATTCATAAAGTTTATATTTCAAACTTCGGGGATAGGGTATTAATATTAAAGGGATTTATTAAATACATAGGGAAAAGGATTATTTTTCGGGAATTAATATATAAATAATATTAAAAGTTAATATGAACATTGCGAAAAATGGATTTAGCACTAAGTATAATGTATATTTATAATTCATTTGCTTTTCATAAACACATTATAACTTTGGCTAAGTGTTATTTTTGTGGGTTTTTCGGAAAATGTGTTTACTTGGGGGTAATGGCTTTCCTTAGGAAAAATGGTGTTTTATCTTAGGAAAAGGGATTTGTTTGGGAAAATGAGGGAGAGTGAAGGGGGCTAATGTTTGTGGGGGAATTTTAGTACTTCAGACCTATAATTCATTGGGCCGAGGGTCCGCTCCCTCCAGAAGTCAGAGAAATGCTCTAAGTCCCTTTGACTTTAAGATTTTGGGTACTTGAAACTTCTTTTGGGAAATTAGTTAAGTAAAAGGTGAAATGAGTGAGGGGAAATTAATAAATTTGACTTTGTGAACTTTATGCCAGTACAATTTCTCATTCATACTTGGAATTTTCATAATGAGGGTGATAAATATGCTTTTGTCTAACAATCATCACAATTCTGCAACCTTTCTATTACTTACCCATCTACTTATCCTACCATTTGTACTTCTTTTTATTAGGGTGCACTTAAGCTAGCAAACCCTTATCAAAACATTTTTCTTTTCTTTTACAATAGTAATCTAAGTAAGTCTAACCTTATTACATCCAAGGGCTTAGATTAAACAATTGAGCTCCTTTTATTCACTCTACCTAATCTAATTATCTTCCAAGATTACATTGTTTGGTCAGATATTATTCTCTATATATAAGCATGAAATTGAAAGCATGAGATAGGCAAGTTTAAACATTTTGACTATCATGGATTGTGGCATAGGTTACAAACTACACACAATCATTTATTTTGTACAAAAAGTAAATAGTAGTGGCATTTTGACTTGCACATTTTTATGGTCTTTTCTTTCTTGGGGTTCATATTTTTCATCCTTTTTGAGATTTTTTATTCTTTTTGTCCTTTGATTTTTCTTTTAGTACATACCCTCTTTACATTTTTTAATTTTTTGAATATGGAAAACATTTGCAGAAAGCAAAGGTATGTACATATTACAGGTTTAATCTCAGCCATTCAAAAGTTATGCCCCCTATTGGTATAGGAACCTAACATCCTCGATATAAGATCCCAACTAGACCTCACACTGTTTGTTTTTGGAGTCCCATCCAGAATAAATCTCAACTTTCATTACTTAAATATATGCCTCGGATTTAGCTATTAGCACGAGAGATAAGTGCAATGGTCCTTTCGAATGAGCAAGCTAGTATGCCTTGTGAATGTTCAATTGTCGATGCATCAAGGTTGTTCTATTGTGTGGATGGTGGGGGGGGGGGGGGGAAGGGGATTAAGTGAGCCTCTAAGAGAGAAGTAATAGTACTACCCTAATAGAGATGCATGTGAAAGAGAAATGTTTGTCTAAAATCAAGTGAAATAGTTAACAAGGATGCAATGATCATTATAAACATCACAACACATTTCCTACAAGGAGCACCAGAGTAACTGAAATAGTTCAACTAATCCGGTACTAATGAAAGAAAACATGAACCATAAACATTCAAATAATAGTCTTAGATACATTCAAAATCCATGTGTGAAAATGTGTCTGTATGGAAGGCTTCAATAATAAAAAGTCCCAAGATACATAAATGAAATGAATGCCATTAGCTCCAATAGTGGAGTGTTAGAGCAACTACTTGCTCCCCAAAAGTACTAAGTCTGTCTCTCTAAGTCCTTGTGGGAGAAGCCAAGGTTAAAAGTCCTTTACATGAGAAATGAATATCTATTTATAACTTGAGGGATGACCTTTCACATTCTCATAACTCTTGATTTTCTAACTTCTTGTAGCTTTTGAACTTCTACAACATTTGGAATTGCAAATGACTTTTGGAATTAGATATAAATTTTGATATTACATGTCTTTTGGACTTACATGACTCATTAGTTCATACATGACCTTTGAACTTCCATTTGTTTTTATTTTACAATGATTACAATAACACATCATGACTTCCACAACATAATGTGATGAGACTTGGCATGTTACTATTTTGATGACTGGGACTAATAAGAACTGATGACATGGAGTTTCTTCGTCGGTGACATGGTTGATAGTTGTGACTTCATTCTTTATCGTTCTTATGATCATGGTGCTTTCACCCTCCAAAGGGTCTTCAATATTGGAGTCTTTAGGGTGCTTCAATCATAGAGATTTAGGTGCATTCTTCATTATTTCCATGCTTTCTTTCCTTGTTCTCGTTTCCCGATCTTCCTCGTGTTTGGTTGTTGTGGTTTTTTTTTGTGTAGGAATTTACAGGGCAAGTTCTTCAGAATGAACACCAAAGGACACCACTCACAAATAGATCATAGATCAATACACTAGTATTATTGACGTGGTTAAAATCCTCATAGAGGGAAATAGTCCATAGCTTGAGCCAACGCGGCCACTTCAGGAAATGTATTAATAAAATAAATAAAATTTACATAAGTTTCTTTCATGAATGGTTACCCTACAAATTACCCTCAATGCTCTTTAAATATAGATCATGGACCAATCGGGTGTTAAACCATGGATCAAGTGCTGGTAATACTGAGGAGAGAATGAACCGTCAGATCACTTCATGTCTAGAACATATTGTGGCTGTTGAATTGTAAGTTACAAATGTACATAGTAAAGAAACACACTTTACCTAACTCTACACTAGACCAAGTTATACTTAACTATTTCCTATGTGTTAGAATATCCTAACATTCGTCCTTAAGGACAACTTGGGATAGGATTGAAGGATGTACAAATATGACACAATAGGAGAAGGAAGGAGGCATTAGAGACTATCCCCCCTTAGTGACAACTTCTTGAACTCCAACCATAAATCGAAGTTTGTAAACTTCGCCTCTGTGAGAGCCTTTGTAAAGATGTCTGCAACTTGATCATCAGTTGAACAATATTGCACTTCAAGAACATGGTCATGAATGAGCTTTCTGATGAAGTGCATGTGTAGTTCAATGTGTTTTCTACACTAATGGAATGGATCTTTTCATAGTTGAATGGAACTTTGATTATCACATCAAAGTGTAGTTGGATGATGCTGCTGAAAGCCAAACTCTAACAAGATTTGATGAAGCCACAGGGGTTCCTTACTAGCTTCTATGGCGCCACGATACTCTGCTTCTGCTGAACAAAGAGAAATGGAACTTTGTTTCTTACAATCCCATGTAATAGGTCTAGAACAAAGAGTGAATACATAACCTACAGTAGACTTCCGATCATCAGGGTCACCAGCCCAATTGGAATCAGTGAAACCATCCAATAGAGGAGATGTTTCTACATTATAATGAATCCAAAACTAAACTATACCTTAAAGATAATGAAGTATTCTTTTAGCTGCTTTCCAATGACTTTCATGTGGGTTTTGCATAAACCGAGCAATAAGGCCAAGAACAAAGGAAAGGTCAGGAATAGTATGGGTAAGATACAAAAGTTTTCCTACAAGCTAACATTATAAGGTAGCATCAACTTCAGGGGAAGTACAAGTGACTGAAATTTTGGCTCTAGACTGAAAGGGAGAAGGGGATGGATTACAATCTTCCATGTGAAAGTGGCATAGAATATCACATGCATACTTGGATTGGGAAATGGAAATACCTTCCTTGGTTTGTAAGACTTGAAGACCAAAAAAATAATGCAAGTGTCCTAAGTCTGTCATTTCAAACTTATTTTTAAGGCTGAACTTCACATGGTTTATCAGGTTGGGATCACTACCAGTAAGGATAAGATCATCAACATAAAGAACAATAATGATAAGGGACTTACCCACTTTCTTGGTGTAGACAGTATTGTCAAAATGACACTTAGAAAAGCTAGTATCTAAAAGAAAGCTATCCATTTTGGCATACTAAGCCTGAGGGATTTGCTTGAGACCATAAAGGGATTTGCTTGAGACCATAAAGGGATTTCTTAAGCTGAAATTCAAGGTTGGAGTCTATTTTTATAAATCCAGGAGGTTGTTCCATATAGATTTCTTCATGCAAGTCCGCATGCAAGAAGGTAGATTGAACATCCATCTGATGGACTTCCCATTTGAAAGAGGCAACAAGGGAAAAAGCAAGGTGGATAGAGTTCATTTTGGCAATAGGGGAGAAGGTTTCAGTATAGTCAATGCCTTCAACTTGTGAAAAACCCTTAGCAACAAGATGAGCTTTATGTTTATCAAATTTTCCATCTGGTCCAAACTTGGTTTTGTAACCCCATTTGCATCTAACAAGTTTTCATCCCTTTGGAAGAGGAACAAGATCCCATGTATCATCTTTCAGTAATGAACCATATTCTTCATTCATAGCTGCATCCCAATCTGGATGGCCTAAAGCTTCTACAAAGGTGTTAGGATCATGATTTTCTGAAGCTTGAGCCAGTAAAGAAGAGGCTCTATTGAACTGAGAATGTGTACGTCCCTGATCTGTAGGATCACCTGCAAGAGCACCTGTTGCATCTTGAGTGGCATGAACCCATTTTGGAAGCTGAGGAGTTGAAGGAGGATCCTCAGAAGGTGGATGAGGATTTTCATCCTCGCTATCATCATCTGAAGAAGAAATATTTTCAGAAGTAGAAGGGATAGAGAGAGGTGGCACATCCGCCGAACTAGTCTCATAGGCTGATATATTTTCAGCAAACTGTACATCTCTTCTAATGATAACATTTTGGACTTAAGTGGAATAAGTTTATAGCCTTTGACATCTTCAGAATATCCAACAAAAATGCATTTTTCACTCTTAGGTTCTAAATATCTATGTTACTCATCTGGAATATGGGCGCATGCTTCATGTCCAAAATCACGAAAGTGACTTACATATGGTTTAATTGAGCTCCATGCTTCTTCTGGAGTGATATTCTTTAAAAACTTAGTAGGAGTGCGATTTACTATGTAATTTGCACAGTTAATTGTTTCTGCCCAAAAATTAAGACTAAGTCCTTTAGATTGAAGCATACAGTTAGCCATTTCCTTTAAGGTGCGATTATTCCTTTCAGCTACACCATTTTGTTATGGAGTATATGGAACAATATGTTGCATTTGAATTCCATGCTCAGTGCAAAAGTTGATGAATTTGTTGTTAACATAGTCTCCGCCATTATCAGATCTTAGCTTAAGAATTTGATGTCTAGATTGTTTGTCAAAAAAGGCCTTAAAGGCCAAGAACATGTTAAATACTTCACTCTTGAGTTTTAAGAAGTACACCAAAGTGCGTCTGGAGAAATCATCAATGAAAGTTAAGAAATAATTGTAGCTAGAAAATGAAACAACTAGAAGTGGACCACATAAATCACTATGCAAAAGTTGTAAAGGGGTTGAGGCGTGCTAAGAGGCACATTTTTCAAAACTATCCCGATGATGTTTTTTGAGTACACATTCAGAACAAACACCATCTCTACAAGATAACATAGGAAGACTTGTCACCATATTTTCTTTACATAGATTTTGAAGGGAGCGATAGTTTAAGTGACCAAATTGCTCCTGCCAAAGTTTGCTCACTTCATCATTATGAGCCACAAATACTTAGGGAAGAGTTGATGGCCCAAAGTTTCTAAACTTATACAAACTTGTAGAATCATCAGTAGTGCCAGTAGCTAAAATATGTCTAGGATCCCTTAGGTCCTTAATTACAACATCATGAGGTGAAAATTCAATGAATTTACCTTCACCTAAATGAGTTATTTGATATATAGATAGAATGTTGCAGGATAAGGCTGGGACACATAATACATAATTAAATTGACCATTGTTTAGATGAATAGCTCCAATCCCTACAACACTAAGAGATATATCCTCACCAACATATATATTTTTGGTGTTATAATCATTTAAGGAAGAAAACATGGCTTTGTTTTAGGCCATGTGATAAGAAGCTTTAGAATCAATAAGCCACTCATGAGAATGAGAATAAGTAGATACATTTAGTGCATAACGAGACCAAGATGCTTGACAACCATGTGTAGAAAGTGCAATTCCTGAAGATGAAGTTGAAGTTGAAGAATGCTCCAAATGGATGTTATGCTTCTTTATTGTTGCTTCCAAGACTTCCATCTTCTTAAAGCATTTAGATTCTAAGTGGCCATCTCGATTACAAAAGTTGCAATATCTATCAGTATTCTTCCCTTTGTTTTTATTTGCCTTATCATTTTGTTGAATTGATTTTTCATTTTGAGAATGAAATTGCTTATGACCCTTATTTGGTTTAGGACCATTCCTTTTAGGACACTGCTTCTTAGGATTCTTTGAATTTGGTTGTTGTTGGGCGGCTAAAGCTTTCTTAGAAGAGTTTGCAAGATTAAAAAGACTAAGATGTAGGAGTTTTTCTTGCTCTCTTATTAAAGAATCAAAAAAGGCATCGAAAGAGGGTGACTTGTAGTCTTGTCCTTGAGAAATAAAGGTTTCTCTAGTAGAATGGAAGGTGGAAACAAACAAAGAGTAGGCTGACCCCAACTTAGTAAGAATCGAATATATAAGACTACCATCTTCTTTCTTAACCTTAACACCTTCTAAGTGAAGTCTAAGGGTCTTGAACTTGGATGTAAAATCTTCAATGGAAAAAAAATTATTGGGGTCCAATGTAAGCAACTCATTTTCAAGTTGGTAGGATCTAATTTCATTTTTAATTCCAAAAACTTTAGTGAGTTGTTTCATTGCTTCATTTGGGGTATCAAGTTTTACAATATGGAATATAAGGTCTGGATAAATAGACATACCTATCGACCCACGTGCTTGATCTTGCCTATTTTCCCATTTGGTTGCCTTATCTTCATCTTTAGGTTTAGTTTCTTGGCCTGAGGTTATTCTGTAAAGACCTTTACTTCTAAGTAAATCCACAATGTATAACCACCATTGGAAGTAGTTGGTGTTGTCAAGAATAACTTAGCATGGATTTTCAATTTTAACAGAAACTGAATCTATATATGTTGAAACTAAGTGTTCCAATGGAAAGATCTTGAAAAATTAGGCTGATTAAAAAAAATGGCTCTGTAAATGGCTTCCAAATGAAGAAGTTATGGCCTTTTGAAGAAAAGTTGTTGAAGGTGCCGGCGAAGTGCGTGAACGTGTGGAAGTGAATGATAATATTATATTTAAAAAAATCTCTCCCTTCCCTTTCCAAACTTAATTTAATTAGCTCACTTAAAAAAAAAATTATGTAACTCACTTTTATAAATAGTGAAAGTCACTTTTATAATGGTACTTTATGAGCTACCCACTAAATTAAAACTTAAATAAAAGATAAAGAGGCTTTAGAATTATAAGTGACTCACTTTTTATAATGAGTGAGAACACTTTTACATAAAGTAGCCTTAAATAATAAGCTACATGTGCTTTTTAAAAAAGTAACTCAACAAAAATAAAGACTTGAACCCAAGACCTCTATTCTCATAAAGTAACTTTGGACCAAGTGAGCTAGTTTAAAAGGTTAGTAAAGTGAGCTAGTTTAAAAGATTAGTAATTTTTGGAAAAGAGGAAGGTTTTTTTTTTTTTTTTTTTAGTCACCGAAGCTTTGGGGTGCATGCTTACTTGAAAAAGCTCTTTTTTGCCTACAAAACAAAAACCACGAAACCCAAAATGGACATACAAAAAAAACAAACCTTATGGCTTGAAGTTAGCGCAGAAACTAAATATTTTCCTCAATGTTTTTAATTTTTTGAGATCACACTAAGGCGCGGCGGAAAAGAGCATACGCATGAGAAAAATCCTTCCTTTATGTTTCTGATTTTCCTAGATTTCACAGAGTAGCAGGGAAAAGAGCATACGCAGAAATGAAAGGAATAGATCCGGTAATAAAAAATAGAGAGATAAATAAACCAAAATAAACAGAGAGAAAATAACTAAAAACTGCAAATAAACATTGTATACCGCCAGATCTTAAAAATGACATAGCTAGGGCTACCAGAAACCTTTTCGTGTGAAACTAAAGGGGTTCCTCACTGGAACAGATGATCCTAACACAATAGAGCAATCCTCTCAGCCTGGAAGCAATAAAAAATAGTAGATCTAGGAAACGACATTCAGATGCAGTTGTACCGTCTTTAGATTTGGATCACCAATAGATGCGGCCCTCAAATAGCTCTGGTACCATGTAGGAATTTACAGGGTAAGTTCCTTAGACAGAACACCAAAGGACACCTCTCACAAATAGATCACAAATCGATACACCAGTATTCTTGACGTGGTTAAAACTCTCAAAGAGGGAAACAATCCATGGCCTGAGCCAACATGGCCACTTCAGGCAATTTATTAATAAAAGAAATAAAATTTACATAAGTTTCTCTCATGAACGGTTACCCTACAAATGACCCTCCATGCTCTTTAAACAGAGATCATGGACCAATCAGGTGTTAAGCCATAGATCAAATTTTGGTAATACCGAGGAGAGAATGAACCCTCAGATCACTTCATGTCTAGAACATATCATGACCGTCAGATTGTAAGTTACAAATGTACATAGTAAAGAAACACACTTTACCTAACTCTACACTAGACCAAGTTATACTTAACTATTTCCTATGTGTAGAAATTTGTAGATTTTTTCTACAAATTAGCTAGCTCTGATACCATGTAGAACTTTTTCTACAAATAAGCTAGCTCTGATACCATGTAGAATTTTGTAGAAATTTTCTACAAATCAGCTAGCTCTGATACCATGTAGAAATTTCCCACCTGTATATCAACCTGGTAACGCAATGTACTAAAGCAAAACACTTGATCTACTTCTACAAACAATTTAGCGGAAGCTTAATGGAAATCATGAGCAACATCAAGTAGAAACATGCATAACTGATCAAGAGAAATCAATCACACATAACATAGAATATATCATTGAGGAAAGCATGTTATATACCTAGGGGGGTAATATGGGGTACCGAGGGAGGTACCCAAGGTAAGAATGTAATAATGGGATGGGCCATAGTAATAAATAAGGTGGTTAACCCATGTCATGGAAGGGACCACAAGTAGTTAAAATAATGTAAGGGGCCCATGGTATTAGTTGATGGTATGAGGAAACCATGGTAATAATGCATGGTATTGTATGTATGAAGCCTATATAGAGGCTAGAGACTCCACATGGAGAGATAGGAAGAGAAGTATTCTTGTATGAACAAGCATATCGCTTGTGGAGTGTTCTCCTTCCTTAAGGAGTGAATGTATGGCGTTGCCCTACCTTAAGGGTTTTGATAATAAATAAGCATTTCATATTATTTCTTGGGTTTATTTGCATTATCTTACATTTTTGGATCAGATCTACAACAATAATAATAATGTAAGGGGCCCATGGTATTAGTTGATGGTATGAGGAAACCATGGTAATGATGCATGGTATTGTATGTATGAGGCCTATATAGAGACTAGAGACTCCACATGGAGAGATATGAAGAGAAGTATTCTTGTATGAATAGGTAGTGGAGTGTTCTCCTTCCTTAAGGAGTGAATGGTATGGTGTTGCCCTACCTTAAGGGTTTGATCAATAAAGAATCATTTCATATTATTTCTGGGTTTATTTGCATTGTCTCATACTTTCTTATCAGATCTATAATATTCTTGGGTTAGATCTACAACAAGTGGTATCAAAGCACTTTCTTGGGCACAAAAGTGGAGAATTTTTTTACTTTTTGCAGGATTTCAAGGGTGGCGAGTTTGCAGATCAGATCTATACATTTTGGTTTAAGATCTGCAAAATCTGATTGCAGATCTGTATTCTTTGTGAAAAAATAGCCGATTTCAAAAGAAAATCGGTCAAATCGGAGTTCGGATGAAGGAGATATCGCTGATCTAAAAATCAGTAGGGTTGTAGACAATTTTTCGGGGCAGCGAATTTGCGGCATAGATCTAGACTTCTTGGTGCAAGATCTACAAGATCTAATTGTATATCTGAAATCTTTGTGAAAAAACACCTAATTTCAAAAAAAAAATCAGTCGAATCGAAGTCCAGATGAGGGAGATATCGCTGATTTAAAATCAGCATTTTTTTTCAGAAATTTTGGGTGACGGCGGGAGAGTAGCAGCGCAAATCTGGAATTCTAGTGTCTGGATCAGGATTTATATTACATGGGTAGATGCAGAATGGTTGTTACATTTCCAAAAACAGGTTATAATAGAGATTCTGAGCAATATTGACGAAACTGTGACAATTTCAAATTTTCGCCAAAGTAAGTGAATTTTTTTTTTCCAAACCATTCATGGACTCTAGCAAGGCATTTTTACAGGGAATGATAATGGTATGACTATTGAAGAACTCATAACGGGAAAAAATCGTTTTTATGGGACACGTTGGAGGGATACATTGTGGTTTAATTTAGAAGATGAGGCTACAAAATGGTGGAATTCACTGGACCACAAGTAGTTGACCAAACTTTCAGATGTAGAATTTGAACTATTCCTTTTAGACAAATGGTCTCGGGCTACGAAAAAGGAGAATGAAACACATAAGGGGCTATTTCCTACTGGTATATCCTTATTACAGGTTCATGGATTGATTCAGAAAGAGAAGATCATTGTTTCTATAAATCCTAGTTGCAAGCATAACTTTATCAGTGTTAAGTTGGCAAAAAAATTGCAAGTCCCAGCAAAACAAATTGAACATACACAGGTTGCTAATAAGGATGTTCAAGTGTACAAGGATTTGAAGATTTCTATGGATAAATATGTGTTGCATGGTGATTTTTATGCTTCAGAGATGGATACTATGGATGTTGTTTTGGGATATCCTCGAATGGAATCCGTGGGTACTATCAATATTCATGTACAGAAGAAATTCCTGAAGCTCTGGTATAAAAAGAAGAAAATTACATTACAAGATATTTCCATTAATAAACCGGTAGAGTCCAAGGAGGCTGAAGCAGAAGATGTTCCAGGGTCTGACATATCAGATGATGAGCAGTTGATGGTTGACAATCAGAC
>APFE031258338.1:59639-80674 GCA_000404065.3 Pinus taeda
GTACCGAGGGAGGTACCCAAGATAATAATGTAATAATGGGATGGGCCATAGTAATAAATAAGGTGGTTAATCCATGTCATGTAAGGGACCACAAGTAGTTTATAATAATGTAAGGGGCCCATGGTATTAGTTGATGGTATGAGGAAACCATGGTAATGATGCATGGTATTGTATGTATGAGGCCTATATAGAGGCTAGAGACTCCACATGGAGAGATATGAAGAGAATTATTCTTGTATGAATAGGTTGTGGAGTGTTCTCCTTCCTTAAGGAGTGAATGTACGGTGTTGCCCTACCTTAAGGGTTTGATCAATAAAGAATCATTTCATATTATTTCTGGGTTTATTTGCATTGTCTCATACTTTCTTATCAGATCTATAATATTCTTGGGTTAGATCTACAACAAAGCACCAGCATAAAACCCCAACACTGTATTATCAGTCAAGTGGAAATGCTTTTCAACATACAAAAAGAATCAGCCCAATAGCCATCCCGCTCTGTCTGTAATTAGAAGATCCTAATGATCTTCAATTAGAAGATGAAAATCATGGACCACCTAGGCCTGAATATATAGGCCACAAGTCCTCCAATCTCCTATAATAGATCCTTCTCCATGCAAGGAATACTTACTAGAAATATCCAAGCATCTGATAGTACACTGCCCCACATCTTATCTGAACTGGGTCTCTGATAGAACTGACACGCAACAGTTATACATGAGTGAATTCTTAGTTATCTAAAAAAATAGTTGTCACATGCATGCAAACATTAACAAACTATATTTTATTATTTTAACAACTTGTTAAAATAATCTAACTGGACTTGACTAAGTTTAACTAAGTCACCTGATTCTCTCATTATAAAACTGAACCATATCTCCTTTAATCAAGGGATAAATTCCTAAATCAAGGGAGAAAATAATTGCATGATCTCACAAAGACTTCAAGTTTAATTTTCCATAATTATTAACTCATGAGATTAATTAATTAATATTTTAAATGTGTTAAGACCAAAATTAATTTTACTTCCTATAGATAACTAGGGATTCTAATAAATAGGAAGGGACCCAGAAATGCTATTTTTAGAACTTTCTATTTTTAGCAGTTTCACCTCTCACCCAATGTGGCTAATGACCTCACTGGCCAAACTGCTATTTTTAGACATGCTATTTTTAGTAGACCTATTTTTAGCACATTCTAAATTTAGCATTTCTTGTTGCACATTTTTCAACACTCTTTCTCAACAAGAATGGTTTCCTCTCGAACTCGATCCTGTAACTCTGGAATGTTCTGCATGCAACACATCTACCTGGTCCACTTGCTCCAACAACACTTGGAACAAAAACACTCCCAACTAATGACTCTGTTGGGCTAGGAACATACTCTGATGCTGAAGCTCTACCTGCTGCTGAAAAGTGCTCCTTCTCTGACATCTGCGCTACTGCAACATCTCCATGCATCTCACACCATTACACACCTCTCTGTGCCACCTAGCATTGTGCAAAACACTTGTGCCTCTCGCATTGCTATAGCTTGCTAGCTATGCGCTGTTCTGGGATTCCTTGCACTGTTGCTCTCTCTAGCGGTCCATCCGCATCTGTCTCTACCCAATCAGTCAGTTCCTGCTACTCCACATTAGGGCTCCTGTAGCAAGGTCTCATCCAAGAGGTTGGGTACTTCAAGGATCCTACCCCTCCTCCTTGGGGAGATCAATCCACATCGCCACACCTCCTACCTGGAGGTATGGCTGCATGCGATCCCTCTACCCACCTGGCTCGAAGTTTCCCCCTACTGGAGGTCTCTGCATGAGTAGATGTCTCTACTCGATCTCCTCTCAGCTTCCCTTATTGTGGCTGCTCCACAACCTCCTGAAGCTGCCGCACCAATCGTGGCTCCTCCACAATCGTCTGAGACTTCTTCTAGCTCTACATGTTGAGAGATAATATACCCTCCCCCTCAGCCACCAAGTCTCCATTGGTTGCTTTGCTGCTCAAGGCTTTACATGTATCTTGAACCTCAAAAGCATACAGGTTCTTGACCCATGAACCGATCTGCTTCACTTGTCTAGTGATGATGTTTCTAAGGAAAACTTTTCCCTTACTGAAGACTACATCATAGCCTTTGTCTTCCAGCATTGTGATCAACACCAAGTTTCTCTTCAGTCCTGGTACATACTTGACATCCGTCAAGGTAAGGCAAGATCCATGCTCCCTCTGAAAAATAACTATTCCCGCACTTGATACACTATACTTCTCATCATTACCCATCGCTATGAGTATATGGAGATCTTTCTCCTCCAAAGTACTGAACAAACTCTTATCACCGGTCATGTAGAAAGAAGCTCCACTGTTAAGAAACAAATCGCTTCAAACCATGGATGAAACCATGCATGCGAAGAGTGTGATATCCAACTCAAATTGTGAAGCAAGTGCCTCACCTTCAGATCCTTCCTCGAATCCCTTCTTGGATTTTCTCCGTGGACAATTTTCAGCATAATGGCCTACCTCATGACAACGAAAGCATCGCACTTTTGATTTGTCAACTTTCTTCCCATCATTGGAAGAACTGGATTCAGAAAGAGAAACCTTCTCCTTCCCCTTCTTCGCCTTACTCACTAAGGCACAGTTCTCCTCATCATGCATAGATGAAGAACTGTGTCTGGTGCTCCGTCTGATCTCCTCCTGCATCAAATTTGACCATAGTCGTTCCCAATCTGGCAGTTTCTCCCTTCCATCCACCAAGTCCTGGTAGCTATGCCAGCTCTTAGGAAGGCTAAGGAGTGCTAGACTCACCATATCCTCATCCGATGTCATGACCCCTACACTTGCAAGCTCATCCCTGCATGTGATGAGCTTGGTCAGATACATAGAGATCATCTCATCCCTTTTACACTTGATCTTTCGAAGTTTGTCTTTCAGGTCCAACTTCCTCTGATCACTGTTATTCTGATATAAATATTTTAATGATTTCGACAATGCATGCGGAGTCTACTTCCCATGGAGGCTCGATACAATGTGATCTTGCACTCCCTCCAAGAGAATTCTCCTAGCTCTAGCCACACACTTCCTCCATTCCACCTGCTCAGTGTTGTTAGTAGGCTTAGGGATTTCTTGATCAATGAAATCCTTAAGATCATTATCTTCCAAAACTGCCTCCATGTGATCCTTCCAAGTTATATAGTTTGAGTTGCCATCAAGGGCATACTCAAGCCTCAAACCATAGAATGCCATCAATGAAATAGATGTGATAAGAACTTGAGATCTATATCCCAAATAATAAACTTCTAATTTGTCCTGCTAGTATATTGTTCTTGCTTGATCACCTGTGCTTCGATACCATGTAGAAATTTGTAGAATTTTTCTACAAATCAGCTAGCTCTGATACCATGTAGAACTTTTTCTACAAATCAGCTAGCTTTGATACCATATAGAATTTTGTAGAATTTTTCTACAAATCAACTAGCTATGATACCATGTAGAAATTTCCCACCTGTAGATCAACCTGGTAATGCAATGTACTAAAGCAAAACACTTGAGCTACTTCTACAAATAACTTAGCGGAAGCTTGATCGAAATCATGAGCAACATCAAGTAGAAACATGCATAACTGATCAAGAGAAATCAATCACACATAACACAAAATATATCACAGGGGAAAGAACCAACATAAAACCCCAACACTGTGTTATCAATCAAGTGGAAATACTCTTCAACATACAAAAAGAATTAGCTTAATAGCTATCCTGCTCTCTCTGTAATCAGAAGATCCTGATGATCTTCAATCAGAAGATGAAAATCATGGACTACCTAGGCCTCAATATATAGGCTACAAGTCCTCCAATCTCCTATAATAGATCCTTCTCCATGCAAGGAATACTTACTAGAAATATCCAAGCATATGATAGTACACTGTCTCACATATGATCTCAACTGGGTCTCTGACAGAATTGACATGCAATAGTTATCCATGAGTGAATTCTCAGTTATCTAAAATAATAGTTGTCACTAGCATGCAAGCATTAACAACATATATTTTATTATTTTAACAACTTGTTAAAATAATCGAACTGGACTTGAATGAGTTAAACTAAGTCAACTGATTCTCTCATTATAGAACTGAACCTTATCTCCTTTAATCAAGGGATAAATTCCTAAATCAAGGGAGAAAATAATTGCATGATCTCACAAAGACTTCAAGTTTAATTTTCCATAATTAATTAACTGATGGAGATTAATTAATTAATATTTTAAACTGCTGTTAAGACCAAAATTAATTTTACCTCCTATAGATAGACTAGGGAATGCTATAAATAGGAAGGGACCCAGAAATGCTATTTTTAGAACTTTCTAGTTTTAGTAGTTTCCCCTCTCACCCAATGTGGCCAATGACCTCACTGGCCAAACTGCTATTTTTAGACATGTTATTTTTAGCAAACCTATTTTTAGCACATTCTAAATTTAGCATTTCTTGTTGCACATTTTTCAACATTATTGTTGGAATATCCTAACATTTTGGAATAGTTGTTTCTACAACCACTCATGACGACCAACTATCAACCTAAAAATATCCTATTCTACCATGATCCATGTTTATATCATATTCAGTCCTTTCAAGTGCACTCAAAGAGGGTCAAAGGGGCTACAGGGCTATGGGGTGCACTTTGAAAGGCTGAAGGGCTGAAGAGGAGAGGCTTAAGGGCTTTGGCATATGCTCATGCACCCAAAAGAAGAAAACATTCAAGGCAGGGTGCAAGGCACAAGTCCGAAGGACGAAGGGGAATACTTAAAGCTTCCTAAGTGTGTTATGTTCTCAAGGGGGAGAGGGAGGGAGTAGGGCATAGTCTTGAAGGCTAAAGATTGAGTTTTCATGACTTCATAGTGTGCTCATGCGCTAAAGAGGCCTCAGGAAGGGTGCAAGGCACATTCTTGAAGGCCGAAGCCTGGGGCTCCGCACATTTAGAGTGCACCAATGCACTCAAGAAGTTAAGTCGGTCACATGGCGCATTAGGGAGGGATGAAGGATTGAGCTTCAAGTATTCAAGTTGCACTAGTGCACTCAAGGAGGGTGCAATTCTTTGAGTCGGAGGAGTGCGCTCAAGGAAGACTTAGTCATTTTTAAAGGGCACATTCTAGAACAAGGAAGAGGAATTGGTCTTGAGGAGTGTGATTTACGCTCTTAGAGGGAACATGTTGCACTTCTGAAAAATGAAGGATACCCCATCAAGGCTTCATAGTGCATTCATGTGATTTTGGCTTTAATGGGTTCAGTTTGAAACCAAAATGTGTCTAAGTATGGGTGATAAGGAAATGGGTGAACAAGATGAGTTCTAGACATAAAACGATGTGTGACACATACAAAATCATCTTGTAAACTTAGACAAGCTTGATAAACAATGAATATACATCAAAATTACACTTTATACACATTCCCCATGTATTATGAGTGAAGTGTGTGCAACTGCGACCCAAAAGTGTCGTTTTATGACAAAAAATATGTTACTACCATTAGATGCACCAAAAGATGTTTTGATCAATACAACGACACTTGAGACCATTCAAGAACACTCAAACATATAGAGAAACATGAAACAATACTTGATGACTGAGGTAACACTTGATATGATAATAAAGTAGGCTCCAAAATTTGAATGTAGTGAAATTTTGGAGGGTGTTGTAGCATCAACAACAAGATGATTAAGTCAACATGTGCCTAATTTTACTATCTTTTGGTTAAAACATTGTAAACAGGATGGAACAATCTAATTCTCACGATTTTCCACCAAACTCTTTAATTAGTTTAGAGATGAACATTATGTATAAAGATCCTTGCTCTTGTTGAGCTAGGTAGCTTAGCTAGTAGCAAGCAAGTGAACCAACATTTGTATTGATCCATGTGTTTTAGTTACTTTCTTGCAACACAAGTTCCATTTCATTCTTGTCCAAGTGATGGTGTGTTGATCATTTAGAAACTTATTGTTTTCATAAACTAGTGCCTCATATAATAAGGTAGGACTCCATCCTTAGCCAAACATTTTCTATACTTTATAGAGTAGTTATAGTAGATCTATATCTCTTTTGTTTCTAAAAATTCTTCTATTTAATACTTAGTTGTAACTATGATATTTCCTTTGTTACAACTCTAGATTCAAGTGATATAACTTTGATATCTCATATTGTTGTAACTTTGCATCATAGTTTCTTGTTCTAACTTAGTAATTAACATTATTATTATTGCGAACTAATCGTTGCCATGAGATTTATCTAACAATTTATGACTTAGGTTGTTTTTGCAACTCTTGTTGCTACAACTTTGTGCTAACACTAGGATACTCTATTTTCTAGACTTAAGATTGATTTGTTTTTTGTTTGGTTCAATCTGACTACTCTTTTACATCTGATTTAAGATCAAAGTGTGGTTTGATAATTTGTAATATACTACATTACATTGGATGAGTAATTTCATTTTCGTTACAAAAACCAAGATCATCTTAATACTGGAACAAGTTACCTTAACTGCTTATGTGATTTATTTCCCACAAGTGGGATATTTACTTTCTTGCAAGTGTGCTCTTTACATCCCTACAATGTGTGGATTTCATTTCAAGTGTGGTGTGAATTTATCATAGTGACTTGTAAAAGCATCTCAATATTTTTCCCTGTGACATGCATTAGAATACTACAACTATGTATTGTAATAGCATAGACAGTGCACGATAGTTCACAAGTTCCATATGAAACCTCATAATCAAAATTAAATGTATAATAATTTGGTTGTCTTTATGAAAAAATTAGAAATATAATTGAAAGGACCATAAATTTTGCATTGTTTATGGGGAAATGTCAATAGTACATTCAACTATCAATAGTGCAGTCATTAATTTATTCTCTGATTCTCGTATTTGATAGTTTGATTTAATAGAGAGGATTTAATTTTTAGTGGAGTAATGGAATTAATTTATTTTTTCATAGAATCTCACCTTAAATATAATGTCAATTTAATTTTCATGCCTAAAATTAGAGATCAACAAGGATGATTTATAAAAAAAACCCTAGAAATTTGTAGAAATTAAACTATAGATTCGAAACTGCTAATGAAATTAACTAAAACACAAGACTCAAATCTACTCTAATAGTTTACAGAATTGAATTCACAATCGAGAACACAAGTCATAAATATGCAAGAAGAATTATCACACATGCACAAAGATTTATCTAGGGAAAAGAACCTGCTCAAAACCCCTTCCTATCTGTATTGCATTAATCAAAGAATATAGATGAATACGTGTGCTTGCTCAAGCCTAAGCACAACCTGCAAATGTATAGTCTATCCCTTTGCCTGACTGTCTGACTCTAGCCATCACATAGCCAATTTTCAAGCCCTCCAAGCTCCTATTTCCTTGCCCCGTTCCTTGAGGAAATTATCCCCAATTATTTAGGAAGTTCCCTCAATTGGATTGCACAATTTTTCTAGGCTCATCCTTTGACCACATGCACCACCTCTACACTTCAGAATAGTCTACAATTGATAGTAAACTGCCTTGGAATCTCCATCTCAACTATGTAACTCAAATTCCCTACATGCATTAGTTATTTTTGGATGATTGATTAGTTAACTGGTCGATCACTGAGTGTGGTTGAATTTACACATCCACAACTTGACCTTCCACTAGATCCTCCAACAATTATAACTAGTTTAACTAACCATAAATGAATTTAATTGAAATAGATTGGTACAAATTAGAAATCAATCATACTGAACTGAAATCAAGCTTCCAAAACTTGAATTAACTGAGTTAACTAAGTGACAAGTGCCACATCACCTTAGTTAAATTCCTACAAGATTTTTACTGAAATGGAAAATTTGATTTTTCTCTAGTTTAACCAAGGAAAAGGCAAACTAAGATTTTCTTGCTGCATTTTCAACGCTCACTCCCAGTAAGAAAGGGATTATCAACCAAACCTATCCTGCACCTATGGAACTCAAATAGCCCTCTTGACTAGGCCTTTGCCAAAATATTAGATTCTTGTTCCTTTTTTGGAATGTACTGCAACAACATTATCCGCCTCTACACATAATTTTGTAAATGGTGATACCAGATATCTATATGCTTGGATCAATCAAGAAAAATAGGATTTCTAGAGATCTTTATGCAACTCTGATCATCAAAGTAGATAACAGCTGGCTCCATCATCTAACCAAACAATCCAACAAGTTTCCTTCTCATCCATGTCGCCTCACCTGCTGCTTTCATTGTAGCCATGATTCTACTTTTGCTGAGATGAGTACCATAGATCTTTGCTTTTTGTTGTACCAAGAAACCATTGTGGACCCAACACTAAAAAATCCACTTGATATACTCATTCAATCTGATGGACTCCTTGCTCAATCTGCATTTGTGAAGCCACACAACTTCACTCCCTCTGTCCATTTGTACCATAGTTCAAACTCGATAGTGCCTCTGAGGTACCATATAACATGCATAACTGCCCTCCAAAATAGTTTGGTTTGCCTAACCATATCTTGGCTCTGCTGGTTGACTGCATAACACATATATGTTCATGTGTTCACAAGATACATTAGTGAACCCACCAACTACTGGTAAACAGTAGCATCCATTTCCTCACCTGAAGTGCATCGTCTTTCCTCTAGTTGGTCGCTAGATGAGTCTCCACGGGTTTGTATCTGTACATGTGGAACCTCTGAAGAATTTCATTGGTATACTTCACCTGAGAGATAAAAAAATTCCTCATCACCTTGCCATATTACTTCAAATCTGATGAAGTAGTGCATGAGACCCATGTTCTTCATTTCAAACGCTCTTACAAGGTCCTCCTTGCAAGATCTGATTAGCTCCTCATCACCATTTAAAATCAATTGATCAACATATAAGACAATAATCAACAATTTACCTTCTACCAAAATATAATGGAGGTTTGCATCTGCTTCACTTTTGGTGAAGCCCAAACCAATGAGATAGCTATCGATCCTGGTGTACCAAGCAAGGGGTGCTTGCTTAAGACCATACAATTCTCGCTTGATTTTGCACACATGAGACTCTCCATAAAAATTCTCGAAGCCTTATGGTTGTGGTTGATTGATACACACCTCCTCCTCAATAACTCCATTGAGGAATGTTGTTTTCACATCCAACTGGTGGATCTTCCACCCCATCTGTGTAGCAAGAGCAAGAATTGATCGCATGGATGAGTACCTTCCTATAGGAGAAAATGTTTCCTCATAGTCAATCACCTCAACACGAGAGTACCCCTTGGCCATAAATTTGGCCTTGTAATTTTCTATGCTTCCATTTGGTGCATGCTTTACCTTGAATATCCACCTCGAACCCACAACTGATTTGTGTACTAGTCTTGGGACCACTTCCAAAACATTATTGTTTAAAATGGATTCGTATTCCTCCACCATTACATCAACCCATATAGGTTTCTGTACTACTTCCTCGAAAGAGGATGGCTCAGTGTCTGCAAGCTCAATCATTAGAGACATGTAACTAGTGTACTGATCTGGTGACCTTCTATGTCTATGATGATTTGAAGGAGAACCCACATTATTCCGTGCATCTCACACAAGTATCTCAACTTCCCTAGTCATTTTCTTGCCTTCTTTGGATGGTTATTCTTGAGTGGCTCTCTCCACTCTCCGCTCCTCAACTTGTGGCTACTCCACATCTTCTTGAGGTTTCTCTTTTGGAGCTAAAATCTTCTCTTCTGGTGGGATCTGAAGCCCTCTCAAGAGAGCACTGCATGGCTTTGTCTTCATCAAATTTTACATCCCTTCACACAACTGTCATTTTGAGGGATGGTAAATACACACGGTAGCTGTGGGAGTTTCTGTGTAACCCACAAATACCCGCAATTTTGTTGTTGTATCTAGCTTCTTCATTGATTCTTTGGAGATATGGTAGTAAACAGAGGCTCAAAAAATATTGAAGTGTGACACATCCGACTTTCTCCCCGAGAAATCATCCTCCGGTGTAATCATGCCAAGAATCTGATGAGGACTCCAGTTCTACAAATAGAATGTTGTGTTGCATGCTCTGAACCACAAATGCATAGATAGGCCTTGATCATGAAACATCACCCTTGATGATCCTACAATACTATGTTTCTTCCTCTTAGCCACCCCATTCTGCTGCGGGTTGTGGGTTTTATTAACTATTGTCAAATTCCTTCCTTTTCACAAGAAATTTTAAAATCATTCGACATGTACTCACCTGCATTATCACTCCTTAGAGCCTTCACCTTATCTCTTGTTACTTTCTCAACCAGTGCCTTGAATTCTACAAACTTAGATAATGTCTCATCCTTCTTCCACATAAATAAGATCCATCACTTCCCTAAGAAGTCATTAATGAAAATGACTTTGTGCCTGACAGTCGAGGCTGTTGAGAAAGGTCCACAAACATGAGAGTGGATCCTTTAAAGGATTTCATGTGCTTTGTTGTTCAGTTCATGGAAAGTGGATTTTGTGTACTTCCCCAAGGTACAACCTTTGCATGAATTTTGATGCTCAAGTTCTCCTTTGTGGAGGCATGTTGTTATCTACTGCATGATATTCAAAGAGCCATGATGCAAATGGCCAAGTTTTCAATGCCAAAGTTCACCAACATTTCAGCTATGCACCTTCTCCACCTTTGTGCTCAATGCAGAAAAATCCTCCATATCTAGCTTATATAGGTTCTTCACACAAACCCCTTTTTGTTTCACTTGGCATGTGGCTATGTGTCTCAACAATTACTTACCTTCGCTGAAGATTGCATCATAACCACAATCTTTGAAAACTGCAACAAAGATGGGTTTTTTATTTAGACCTGGAACAAACATCACAACCTTGAGTCTGAGAGGGGAGCTTGACTCCCTCTGAAATATGATTGTGCTAATCCCGGTCGTGTTGTACCTTCCTTCATCTCCCATCTCAATGTGCATCTGGAGATCTTTCTCCTCCAAATCACTGAAAAATTCTCTATTCCTTGTCACGTGGAGCAAGACATCATTATCTAAGTACCACACACTCCCCATCATTGTGATTTCCATGCATACGATGAGAGTGAATTCAAGGTTGAATTGTGAAGCCAAAGCTTCACCTGCGACTCCTCCTGAGTTCTTCTTGCTTGTCTTCTTGTGTGCACTTCGTGGCATAGCGCCCGAATTTAGGATAGTGAAAGCATTTAATTTTTTACAAGCCTTTCTTCTTGCCCCCTTGAATAAATTCTGGTTTTGATTAGGACATCTTCCCTTTTCCCTTCTTTGCCTTTCCCTCTAAGGCATAGTTTTCTTTATCCTCTCCCTTGGATGAAGTCCCATCTCTGGCATTCTCCCTTATTTCCTCTTGTACCAAGTTGGATCACAAGTGCTCCCAACTCAGTAGTTTCTCCCTACCATTCAATGAATATTGATATCTATGGCAAGTCTTGGGAAGGCCTATAAGGGCTATAGCTACCAAGTCTTCTTTAGGGGCATGAACATCGACCCTGCGACGTTCATTATGACAATGTGTAAAATTTCTCAGATATTTCATAATTGTGTCATTCTTCTACATCTTGATACTTCAAATTTTATCCTTGAGTGCTAGCTTTTTCCACATTGTGAATGGAGTTTCTTTTCCATGGAGATTTGAGACAATATGATCTTGTACTCCCTCCAATATGATTCTCCTCACCTTGGCTACATCTTTCTTCCACTGAGCAAGGTTTTGAGCATTAGATGCCACGAGTTTTGCAACATTTGTGTTGATGTAGTCTAGTAACCCATTGTCATCCAATACTACCTCTGTGCGGTCCTTCCATGTAACAAAATTTGAGATGCCTTCTAAGGCATACTCTAGCCTTAGTTCATTGAAGGCCATCTTCTCAGCTTTGAAGAAATCTTGCTACATTGATCTTGAAATTTGAACCTATGAGACACAACTTTGAATTTCTTGTTCTATTTTGAATCCAACTTTGATACCATGTATAAACTAGAGCGTAGATTCGAAAATGATCATGAAATTTACTAAAACACATGACTTAAATCTACTATACTATTATGCCGAATGCAATTCATGATCGAGAACACAAATCATAAACATGTGAGAGTAATTATCACACATGCACAAAGATTTTTCTAGTGGAAAGAAACTGATCAAAACCCCTTCCTATCTGTATTGCATTAGTCAAAGAATATAGATGAATAAATATTCTTGCTCAATCCTGAGCACAACCTGCAAGTGTATAGTTTATCCCTTTCCCTGAATAATTGACTTTTTCCATCACTTAGCCAATTTTCAAGCCCTCCAAGCTCTTATTTCCTTGCGCTATTCCTTGATGAAAGTATCCCCTATTATTTAGGAAGTTCCCTCAATTGGATTGCGGAATTTTTCTAGGCTCATCCTCTCACTGCATGCACCACCTTTGCACTTCAAAATAGTCTACAAATGATAGTGCATTGCCTTGGAATCTCCATCTCAACTGGGTAACTCAAATTCTCTGCATGCATCAATTATTTTTGGATGATTTATTAGTTAACTGGTTGATCATTGAGTGTGGATGAAGTTACACATCCAGAACTTGACCTTCCACTAGTTCCTATAACAATTATAACCGGTTTAATTGACCATCAATGAATTTAACTGAAACAGATTGCTACAAATTAGCAATCAATCATACTGAACTGAACTCAAGCTTCCCCAACTTGAATTAACTAAATTAATTGAGTGACAAGTTCCACGTCACCTTAGTTAACTGCTTCCAATATTTTTGCTAAAATGGAAATTCAATTTTCCTCTAGTTTGAGCAAGGAAAAGTCACGCTGAGATTTTCTTGCCGCATTTTCAACACTCACACTCAGTAAGAAAGGGATTATCAACCAACCCTGTCCTGGACCTATGGAACTCAAAATCCCCTTTTGACTAGGCCTTTGTCAAAATATCAGCTTCTTGTTCCTTTGTTGGAATGTATTGCAACAACATTATCTGCCTCTTAACACAATTTTGTAAATGATGATACAAAATATCTATATGCTTGTATCGATCGTGAAAAATAAGACTTTCAGAGATCTTGATGCAACTCTGATTATCACAGTAGATCACAGTTGGATCCATCATCTGACCAAACAATCCAACCGGTATCTTTCTCATCCATATCACCTCACCTGCTGCTTGAATTGTAGCCATGTATTCTACTTCTGCTAAGTTGAGTACCATAGATCTTTGCTTTTTTTTGTACCAAGAAACCATTACGGACCCAACACTGAAAATTCCACTTGATGTACTCTTTCGATCTGATGGACTCCCTGCCCAATCTGCATATGTGAAGCCACACAACTTCACTCCCTTCGTCCGTTTGTACCATAGTCCAAACTCTATAGTGCCTCTGAGGTACCATAGAACATTCTTAGCTTCCCTCCAAAATAGTTTGTTTGGCCTAACCATAGATTGGATCAGCTGGTTGACTACATAGCACATATCTATTCATGTGTTCATAAGATACATTAGTGAACCCACCAACTACCGGTAAACAATAGCATCCACTTCCTCACCTGAAGTGGCATCCTCTTTCCTCTAGTTGGTAGCTAGAGGAGTCTCCATGGGTTTGTAACTGTCCATGTGGAACCTCTAAAGTATCTCATTGGCACACTTTCCTTGACAGACAAAAAATTCCTCATCACCTTGCCATACTTCGAATCTAACAAAGTAGTGCATGAGACCCATGTCATTCATTTCAAACTCTCTTAAAAGGTCCTCCTTGCAAGATCTGATCAGCTCCTCATCACCATTTAAAATCAAGTTATCAACATATAAGACAATAATAAAAAATTTACCTTCTACCAAAATATAATAGAGGTTTGCATCTGCTTCACTTTTGGTGAATCCCAAACTAGTGAGATAGCTAACGATTCTGGTGTACTAAGAAAGGGGTGCTTGCTTGAGACTGTACAGTGCTCGCTTGATTCTTCACACACGAGACTTCCAATAAAAAATCTCGAAGCCTTTTGGTTGCTCGATATACACATCCTCCTTAATAACTCCATTGAGGAACGTTGTTTTCACATCCATCTGGTGGATCTTCCACCCCATCTACACAGCTAGAGCAAGAATTGAACTCATGGATGAGTACCTTCCTATAGGAGAAAAGGTCTCTTCATAGTCAATCCCATCAACTTGAGAGTACCTCTTGGCCACAAATCTACTTATACTTTTATATGCTTCCATTTGCTACATGCTTTACCTTGAAGATCCATCTCGAACCCAGAACTAACTTTTCTACTGGTCTTGGGACCACTTCCAAAACACTATTGTTTACAATGGATTCGTATTCCTCCACCATTGCATCAACCCACACAAGGTTCTCTACTACTTCTTCGAAAGAGGATGGCTTAGTCTCTACAAGCACAATCATTAGAGCCATGTAGCCAGTGTATCGATCTAGTGACCTTCTATGCCTGTGATGATTTGAAGGAGAACCCTCATTATCCCTCACATCCTGCACAAGTATCTCATCTTCCCCGATCTGTTTCTTTCCTTCTTTGGATGGTTCTGCTTGAGTGGCTCTCTCCACTCTTCGCTCCTAAACTTGTGGTGGCTCCACAGCTTCTTGAGGTTCCTCCTTTGGAGCTAAAATCTCCTCTTTTGGTGGGATCTGAAGCTCCCTCTCAAGAGAGCATTGCATGGCTTTGTCTTCATAAAATTTTACATCCATTCACACAAATGTCATTCTAAGGGATGGTATGTACACATGATAGTTGTGAGGAGTTTATGTGTAACCCACAAATACCCCCAATTCTGCTGTCAACTCTATCTTCTTCCTTGATTCTTTGGAGACATGGTAGTAAATAGAGGATCCAAAAATACTGAAGTGTGACACATCTAACTTTCTCCTTGAGAAATCCTCCTCCAGTGTAATCATGCCAGGAATCTGATGAGGACTCTGGTTCTGCAAATAGACTGTTGTGTTGCATGGCTTGATCCACAAATGCAGAGGTAGGCCTTGATCATGCAACATCATTGTTGATGCTCCCACAATACTATGGTTCTTCCTCTTAGCCAACCCATTCTGTTGTGGCTTGTGGGGTTCTGTTAACTCATGTCAAATTTATTCCTTTGCATAAGAAATTTTAAACTCATTCGACATGTACTCACTTGCATTATCACTCCTTAGAGCCTTCACTTTCTTTCCCGTTACTTTCTCAACTAGTGCCTTGAATTGTATGAACTTTTAGAATGCCTCATCCTTCTTTCATATGAAGAAGATCCAACACTTCCCTAATAAGTCATAAAAAAATTACAAAATATTTGTGCCTCACAATGGACACTGTCGAGAAAGGTCCACAAACATCATAGTGGATCCTTTCAAGGACTACATGTGCTTTGCTTTCCAGTTCATGGAAATTGGCTTTTGTGTACTTCCCCAAGGTATACCCTTTGCATGTATCTCCATGCTCAAGTGCTCCTTTGGGGAAAAATGTGGTTATCTGATGCATGATATTCAAAGCACCATGATGAAAATGACCAAGTTTTCTATGCCAAAGTTCACCAACATTGTGGCTCTCTAAATTCTCCACCCTTGTGCTCAATGCAGCACAATCCTCCATATCCAACTTGCACAGTTTCACACAAACCCCATTTTGTTTCACTTGTCCCATGGATATGTGCCTCAGCAATTATTTCCCTTTGCTAAAGATCACATCATAACCACAGTATTTGAAAACTGTAATGGAGATGGGTTTCTTTTTAAGACCTGGAACAAAAATCACATCCTTGCTTCTGAGAGGGGAGTCTGACTCCCTTTGAAAGATGTTGTACCAATCACATTCGTGTTGTACCTTCCATCATCTCCCATCTCGATGTGCATCTGGAGATCTTTCTCCTCCAAATCACTGAAAAATTCTCTATTACCCGTCATGTGGAATGAGACATCACTTTTCAAGTACCACACACTCCCCATCATTGTGATTGCCATGCATGTTTTGAGAGTGAATTCAAGGTTGAACTGTGAAGCCAAAGCTTCACCTGATACTCCTCCTGATCTCTTATTTCTTGTCTTCTTGTGTGCACTTCGTGGCATAGTGCCCAAATTCATGATAGTGAAAGCACTTAATTTTGGACAAGTATTTCTTCTTGCCCCCTTCACTAGATTTTGGTTTGGATTTGGATTTCTTCCCTTTTCCCTTCTTTTCCTTTCCATCTAAGGCATAGTTTTCTTTATCCTCTCCCTTGGATGAAGTCCCATCTCTAGGATTCTGCTTGATTTCCTCTTATACCAAGTTAGACCATAAGTGCTCCCAACTCAGTAGTTACTCCCTACCACTCACAAAATATTAATAGCTATGCCAAGTCTTGGGAAGGCCCATAAGGGATAGAGCTACTAAGTATTCTTCAGGGACACTAACACCAACCCTGCCAAGTTCATGTTGGGTTGTGTTATATTCCTTCCACGTAGTTAACAGGGGGTTTGAGGGGCACCCGTAACCCCACTTTATGGGGTCCGGGGCTACGTCTCGGAAAATTTTGGTTTTGGACCCTATGTTAGGTTGGGCAGACCCACCTATGGTTTTGTGCATGATTTTCACACATGTTTTCTTGACGCGATGGTTATTCGGTCCATGGTATTGGACACGATGGTTTTTGGTCCATGGTATTGGATGCGATGGTTTTTGGTCCATGGAATTGGATGCTTCGGCATGTATAAATATGTATTGTAACATTGAAAGGAACATAATGAAAAATCAAGTTGGTAGTCCCAGTTTTGGGATCCAGGGGAAATCTCTGTGTATATGTGTTTTATGTGTTCTACTCTCACATCATTTATTTTCTGTGTTTTAGAATTCGTATGCAGGTAATTTTTGTACAGGGTTAAAACCTACATTTGGTATCAGAGCTGTTTTTAGCTTCAAGGGGAAACCTTTGTTGCTGAGGGGTTTCGCTTGGGCTTGTGTTAGACCCTGTTCAGTGGGAGATCTGCGAGATCGATTTTGGTGGTGAAAGAAGATGGCAAGCAATGGAAAGATAGAGATCGAGAAATTTAGTGGTCAGAGTTTTGAGTTGTGGAAACTCAAGATGGAGGATCTATTGGTAGATAAATATCAGCGGATTGCAGTAGATCCGGGTACTAAACTAATGCGAGTGTTCAATGAAGAATGGAAGAATTTGGGTTGGAAGGAAAAGAGCACAATACGATTGCATGTCCCAAATTCAGTATTGTTGAATGTATCAGGGGAAGCTACGATGAAGGCCTTGTGGGACAAGTTAGGGATTTTTTACCAATCTAAGTCTTTGGTGAATAAACTGTTCTTGCGGAAAAAGATGTATAACCTGAGGATGAAAGATGGAGACTCGGTGACAGAGCATCTGAACGCATTTAATACTGTGGTAAGTCACTTAGCATCTATTGATATCAAAATTTCAGATGAAGATAAGTGCATCAGTTTGTTGTGTTCTCTACCAAATTCATGGGATAGTCTGGTTATTGCAATAGGTAGCAATGAAACTACCTTACATTTTGATGAAATGGTCTCATCCTTGCTGACGGAGGAGAGGAGACAGAAAAACATGGAGAGCTAGAATGGTGATGCCTTGTCTGTATGAGCACGGTCCCAGAATAGAAACAAAAATAAGTCATCGAGTGGGAGATCTAAATGTAAAGGGAGATCTAAATCTCCAGGAAAACTTGTAAAGGTGGTGTGTTGGAAATGTGGAAAGGAAGGGACTACAAAAGGGACTATAAATCTAAAGCTCATGACAAAGGAAATGGATCTGATGAGACTCCTTTTGCAGAGGCGAAAACCACCTCAGATAGAGGTGGGGATGTGTACTTGGCTTCTTCAAGTACACATGTAGATCATGAGGCATGGTTGATTGACTCAGGTGCATCCTTTCACTTCACTCCCCATAGAGAGTGGCTCTGTGAGTATGAGAAATATGATGGTGGTGATGTCTTCTTAGGGAATGATAGGAAGGCTAGAATCGTTGGTCGTGGAAAAGTAAAGCTGAAGTTGAAAGATGGAAGGGTTAGAACCCTTCCAGGTGTTCTACATATTCCTGCATTAGCCATAAATATGATTTCTGTTAGCAAGCTAAATGATGCAGGTGTAAAAACAATGTTCGAAAAAGATACCTGCAAGATGGTTCAGGGAGCACTGGTATTGATGCAGGGAGTTCGGATTGGATCTCTGTACAAGCTGCAAGGTAGCACTGTTATTGATGGGTGCAATAATTTTGTGGTTCCTGAAAGTGGAGCAGAAAATCTAGTGGTCTCTGGAGAGAAGACCATGTTGTGGCATCAAAAGCTTGGACATATTGGAGAAAAGGTCCTTCTGATACTTCATGATAAAGGCATGGTAGAAGGTATGAGTAATAGATCTCTGGATTTTGATTTCTATGAAAATTGTGTATATGGGAAGTAGAATCGGGTAAGTTTCCCCTCAAGTAATAAGAGGGCAAAACAAATATTAAAAATTGTGCACAGTGATGTGTTTGGACTTGTGAATGTTCCATCACTGGGTAAGTCTGTGTATTATGTATCATTTATAGATGACTTCTCAAGGAATACATGGATATATTTCCTTAAGAAGAAATCTGAAGTCTTTGACAGGTTTATAGAATTTAAGGCTCTCGTGGAAAATCAGACAGAGAAGAAGATAAAGCTACTGAGGACAGATAATGGTGGATAATTCTGTAGCAAGGAATTTGAAGAATTTTGTAAGAAGTGTGGTATAGCACGGCAGAAGACTACTCCATATACACCTCAGCAAAATGGAGTCGCAGAAAGAATGAACAAGACGTTGATGGAAGGGCAAGAAGCATGCTCAGTGGTGCCGGGTTAGGATAGGAATTCTGGGCAGAGGCGGTGGATACTGCATGTTATTTGGTCAACAGGTCACCTTCATCAACGTTGGAGGATAAGACTCCACAAGAAGTATGGACTGGTAAGAAAAACCCTTTCTTTCACATCTAAAGGTATTTGGGATGTGAATGCATATGTACATGTTTCCAGAGAAAACGAACCAGTTGGATAGTAAATTGAAAAGTTGCATCTTTATTGGGTATAAGGATGTTAAGGGTTAAAGCTTTGGAATCCAGTATACTTAAGGAGTTTGTGTATAGTCGATTGTATGTGGTGTTCAGAGAGGTGATAGATGTTTAACGTGAATATCCAACCAATAGGAACCTGTGAGATAGAGTTTGAACTAAAGGAGGAAGAACCTGACTCTGTAGCAGAGGAGGAATCAGAAGATGAAGAGCCACAAACTCTGGCTGTGAGAAGATCAGCTCGAGAAAGAGGGCAGCCAGAAAGGTATAGTCCATTTGCTTTCTATTCAAACTTTCCTTTGCCTGTTACTGATGATGATCCCAGAACTATGAAAGAAGTAGTGGATTCAGAGGATGGAAAACTATGGAAAGAGGCCATGGTTGATGAAATGGCATCTTTGCACAAAAATGAGGCTTGGGATCTGGTGGAGTAGCCAGATGGAAGGAAACCCATTGGCAGCAAATGGGTGTTCAAGAAGAAGACAAATGCAGAAGGGAAGGTGGAGAAATAAAAAACTCGGTTGGTAGAAAAAGGTTATTCCCAGGTGTCGGGAATTGATTTTGGTGATATTTTTTCTCCTGTTTCCAAGGTAACTTCTATTAGATTACTTTTATCTGTTTCTGCGGCTTTTGATTTTGAGGTAGAACAAATGGATGTGAAGACAACATTTCTTCACGGGTATTTGGAAGAGGAAATCTACGAAGCAACCTGAAAGCTTTGTCGTGAAGGGTAAGAAAGAACTAGTATGCAAGTTAAAGAAGTCTTTGTATGGGTTAAAACAGTCACCAAGGATGTGGTATCAGAAATTTGATACATTTATACGGGGACTTGGCTTCACCAGAAGCAAAGCAGATCATTTTGTGTATTTTAAATTAATTGGTGACCGTGTTATTTATCTGGTCTCATATGTGGATGATATGTTGTTAGTTGGAAATAACAAAGAAATTATCCAGGATTTGAAGACCCAATTGTCCTCCAAATTCAACATGAAAGATCTCGGTGTTGCAAACTATATTTTGGGCATGGAAATTAAAATTGATTGGGCAAAGAGGAAGCTCTGGTTAAACCAGAGGAAGTATGTTGAGACAATATTGCAGAGGTTTAATATGCAGAATAGTAAACCGGTGAAGGCTCCTATTCCTGTAGGTGTGAGGTTATCTTCTAAACAGTGTCCCAAGACACAAGAAGAGGAAGAGGACATGTCCCATGTTCCATATGCAAGTGCAGTCGGTAGCTTGATGTATTCCATGGTCTGTACTAGACCAAACATTGCACATCCAGTGGGATTATTGAGCAGGTTTATGTCAAAACCAGGGAAGGAGCACTGGACAACAGTGAAGCGGATTTTCAGGTATTTGCGTGGCACTAGTGATTATGGTTTGTGCTACCAAGGAAGACCAGGATTGGATAGAGTATTGGATATTCGTGGCTTTGTTGATGCAGACTGGGCTGGAGATCTGGATCAGAGAAGATCTACAAGTGGGTATGTGTTTAACCTATTTGGAGGTGCAGTCAGTTGGATGAGTAAGAAACAATCTGTAGTGGCACTATCAACTACAGAGGCAGAATACATGGAGCCACTCATGCAAGCAAGGAAGTAGTTTGGTTGCAGAGATTGTGTTCAAGTATGGGGTTAGTATAGGGAGCTATAAGGATAGACTGTGACAGCCAAAGTGAAATTTTCTTGGCAAAGACCCTGCTTATCATTCAAAGACAAAGCACATTGATGTTCAGTATCACTTTGTGAGGGATATGATAGAAGACAAAAAGGTGTTGCTGGTAAAGGTGGACACTTTGAAGAATACTGCAGATGCATTGACAAAATCTGTGAGCTCTGAGAAGTTCTCTTGGTGTAGAGAAACAATGGGTGTTTCAGGGCTGGAAAAATGACTAAGCTCTCCTGTGGCCCCCTGTGGAAAGAAAACAACAAGTGGAGATTGTTGGGTTGTGTTATATTCTTTCCACGACTAACCTATGTAGTGAACCAAGGGGTTAGAGGGGGGGCGGAGCCCCTC
>APFE031258341.1:703-44382 GCA_000404065.3 Pinus taeda
TAGCTTGTACAGATACCTCATCTATACTAGTGGGATTAAACATGAGGATGGTATGCCTCATGTAGCTGTGTAGACCGCAAATGTACTTCAAAAGAGTCTCTGGTGAGTCTAATGAGATCCCTAGAATCAATGCTCTCTTTCTAAATTCTTGAGTGTACCCTTACACACTTTTCCCTTTCAACTATTGAAGAGTTTTCCAACTCATCATGGCTTGTTGCATGTAGGCCAATGGATAGAACTGCTTCTTAATTATAGAAACAAAATCACTCCAGACAGAGATAGTCTTACCATGTCTATTCATGTCAGCTTGGGTTCTGCCTTCCCACCAAACCAAGGCAGTGCCTCCTAGGCGTAGGCTTGCCAGCTGAATTTTGCTCTTATCTGAGTCGATGTTCTACACTCTGCAATACACATCAATTCGTCTAATCCAATTGTCCAACTTTTCAACATTTAACTCTCCATCATATATAGGCAAGTCAAATTTAGCATCTGGCTTGATCAAAGATGCTTTCTTATTATGCACAGGGCTATTAGGAGGTGTGAGGAAGCTTTCCTCTTTCCCTTTTCCTTTTGAGTGGTCATGGGAATGAGACTCATCTTATTCTTTGTCTTGTTTAGAACCTGATAAATATTCATCCTTATGCTTTCTAAAGTCCCTATACATTTCTTCTACCATAGACTTTATAGCTAGGAAACTCTCTATGAATTGAGGGTCTGGCCCCACAGAACCTTCCTCTAACATTGTCTTCCGAGGATAGACTCTCCCAATTTCAGGATTAGTTTCGACCAACTCTCCTTCTCCTAATCTGAGCTTTGATCTAGTGAGCATTCAACAACTAAACCAACACAAGCTTGTCTAACCTTACAGCCTAGTGCTCTAATACCACTTGATCTGATAATCATCGTATGAGTGACCTCAGTTAAAGATTATTAAATGAAGGTATTACAGACTCATATGTTGGTGTGAGTCTATGTTATTTAAGCAACGAATCGATCAGATTGCAAATACACAGACACTTGAAATGGAAAACAACAAAGAAATATAGTAAGCAAATACAAGAACACAAGAAATTAATAAGGAGTTCACCCTATCCTCCACGGCTACATCTCCAGTCCAGCTCTCAGTGGTGGCCTTCTTTTATTGTGTCTTGAAGTAGAGAATTACAATGAAGGAGCTCAATGTGAGTCTCCTGAAATAGATTGGCTTGGCAGGGTGGTTTCTTGGATTCCCCAAAACCACTTAGAGTACACAGACTCTCTTCTCTACCAGCTCTTTGACCTCTCTGGTCTGACAAATCCTCTCAGGGATGGCTTGAATTCTTTCAAGTTCTTTGGTGCTCGACACTGCCTTTGGTCAGCTCGGCCCTCTATCTTCTTTCTGCTTTTTTTTTGCTTCACTGGTTCTTCTCTTCTCTGTCTTCTGTCTTCGGTTTTCCTCTTCGGGTTCCCGACTCCTCTCTATCCTTTCTATTCTCCGTTCATGGTTTTAAACTATTCGAGCTCACGGGCGGTTCGTTTCCTCTTCCGCCTCTGTCAATTCGCCTGCTTGGAGTTCCCTATTCTCGGCGTCATCATCAGGCTCATAGGGAGTGGCCACTTGTCCTCCTACAAATTGCGTCAGCCTTTCATCGGTTCAATTCTTAGGTTATGTCGTGGAATGAATCTTCCGCCACCTTGGCGGTCAAAGCGGACCTCAAATTCTTTTATATCGCAGCTTATTCCCTCGTTAAATCCGTCTTCTCCATCGGACGCGATCTTAGTCGTTAGATCTAGAGCCCCGCAAATCCGACGTCGTTCGCTCGTCCCGCGCGGTTGACTAGCTCAACCGTTAGTGCACAATGAGCGGCGGTTTTCTCTCTCTTCCTCTTGCCACGTGTCGGGTGCTAAGTGGAATCATTCCTTTTCCATCAAAACTGCTTACCGCCCATGGATGCCCCCGATCAATACTGCCGGTTTTGGAGCGGGTCCCGCCTTTAGCTCTTAGCCTTTTGTCCCACGATTTTCTGGCTCCCACTCGATCGAGTGCTCAGGGCTTCCCCATTTTGAGGGTTTTCACGCTTCAAAAACCTCCTTTGTTTCCTGATCCGGACCTCCCAGGGGCTAATTTCGCCTCCCACACAGTCCCCATGGGCCTTGGTCAACGCGCTTTGACCGAGGTCCTCGTCATTCCACGTTGGCTGCCATTGCCACTGGTTTAGAGGTGTTTTTGATCACTGTTGTAAATTCTTTGAAGTTTGTCCCGACCTAGTACAACCATGGCTCTGTTAATCCTTCTTTATGGATCCAATTCGGATAAGGTTATGAGTTACATTGTTGGTTAATCATCATTATTTGCATTGTTTGATGCATTAAAATTCTCATTTAATACCAATTTCCATTAATGACATAGTTTGATCTAGGTCTTATAACTAATGTGGTTTCTAATAACCAACCTTGATGTTTGATGTGGTTGCACACTTCTTCAGAAAAAAAGTGCAACACATGTTTTTCGCATAGTAGCCTTGAGAATCTCTTATGTTTAATGGATCAAGTCAAGGGTGGTCAAGGAATGCACTAGTCAATAGTCAACATAGCGGTCAACCAAGGGCCCAATTCAAAATTCTCAACAAGGTTATTGGGCCTATGCAATTATCCACCCAAATTTACATATACCAAATGATTTCCATATTTTAGAAAATTCGATTAAGGCTTGACACTGTAAGGGTATATGATAGGATCACCAATGTTTAATCCATTCTAGTTATGCTTGATAACTGCAATGCACTAGAAAGGGGATTCATTGAATCACCCTGCTCATTACATCTCCCGTGTAAAATTATATATGTCGACCTTTGCACAGAGGAGGAGATCATATGGTCTATAAAAATATATATTGTATTGTTGTTAGTCTGAGGAATGGTTGATCTGATCATTGAGTATCTAAAACTTTCTATGTATTTTTGAAGATAGAATAATACAACCATTTGTGTTTTTCAAATCCCATCTTTTTTGTTTGAGCTATGCGTGATATAACTTATTTAGGCAACATGAGCTGGTTGTAAAGGGCCAACCAACTTAGCCACATTCCCCTTTGTTCTAGAAGCTCTATAATGTAGTTCTTATTCCTCGTCATTTGTGTATTGTGTGTAATGATTTACTATGCTAGTTTTGTTATACAAATTATGAGATTTGTGACATCCCTAGCCCCTCAGTTAAGGCGAGGCCACTCATTTTGACATTCATGCCATAATAGCACAAAAATATATAATGATATAATAACATGCAATAAAACCATAAGACATAAATCTTGTACATGAATAAAACAATCCTTAGATACGTATTTATTAAAATTTGTCGATTGGTTGCAAAACTTATACATGCCACCTAGTTGTAACCACATTTCTCCAGTTCTCTTAGAAGTCAATCACCCTCAAGTTGGGGTTATGACTCCACTTAGCATTAGATTCTTGATCTAGGTATGTATCCAGTACCAAACATAATAGGGCCAGGGTACCAAATCCAACAACCTCGAACAAACAAGCTCACATCCCCCATCAACTCCACACCCAAGTACTGCACCCCCTTCTCTCCACCTATAGTCCCTCAAGATACGCCACTACCTTTGGGGTTCTATCTCAGGTGGCCAAGGATGTACAGAGTCCTACAATTCCAGGAGTCCCTGATGCCCTCATGGGTCTCCAAGTACCCTCTAGGCCCTCACCTAGGGACACATATCCCCTTCCTGATTCCTTATTAACTAAATAGGGGAGCTGCCGTTTTATAGGCATGGTGTCCCTTTACCTTTTATTCTAATATTATATTATAATATTATAATATATTTTCATATAAAGATTCTTTCTAGTCGTAGAGTCTTAGCCCCCCACCAATACTCTTTTTGTCCCTTAGTCTGCAACTCATAATATGTATGCTAGGCTCATTGTTCTTTTAACACACACTCTCTTTGGCCTGATCACATAAGAACTCTAGCCTTCAAACTCGTAAGTACGTTGACCCACTAGCCTAACACATTATACATACACACACACAAGCCTCCATGGAACTTGGTTCACCGACCTAATAATACAATTTCTCTGCAATTACACAAGAACGCCATCCTTAAAACTTATTTGTACACATAGGGGTACGTAGGCCTCAATAGAACTCGACTCACTATCCTAGTTATCATATGCATAATCACATTTACAATTTGAGGGTCTAACCAGGGGTATTATAAGGTTGGTTGCATTGAGAGGCATTCTCCAACCTAGTATGGTAGAGATGTTGTAATGTAATGTCCTGTAAACATTTTGATTCATTCAAAATAAAATAAAATTAAAATTGAAATTAACCCTATGTTAAAATATAAATAATTTCAAACTAAAATAATAAAAATAAAAATTCTACATTATTATTATTAGTTTTATTAATTTTTGTTGGGTAGTTAAGGTAAACTTGACTTGGTCAAGTTAATGGTGGTTTTTGAGCTCCAGGTTTATGGGAACTCATGGTATTCATGTGGAACATAACCTATTTAAAGGGGGGAAATTAGACCAACTTATATCCATCTTAACTCAGGATCTACCAAGCATCGAGAGGGATCAAAGCTCATTTCACTCTAAAAGAGGTTTACATCTCAGGATATTTGACCCCTCTCCGCACTAGGTAGATCTGAAGTTAAGATGGCTCTAGGTTGGTTTATTCATAGTTTTACTGTGAATAGATGTTTAAATGACCTCGTGATAAGGCTATATGATTCTCCTTTTCTGATGGGATAAGATCAATGTTAAGTATGAGAGGGCATGGACACACTATCTCAGTCAAGACCTTCTATTCATTCCCCTCCAAGAAAATGAAATAAAGGCCCCAAGGAGTTTGCACAATACTAAAGAAAGATATGGGACCCAATTTGAAATGAAGAAACAAGTACAACTTCCAAGCATCATTATCCATTATCTATTTCCAACCCCATCATCCTTACTCAAATGCCAAAAATATTAAATGACAACACTTTATATGAGACAATATCTAATATACTTCATAATTGTTTACCTACTAAGCCACAACCTTAACTTCAAAAGAAATCAAGCCAGAACCCTTGCATACCCAGAATGAACATAATCCAATTTTCAAGTCGACCAGAGAGCTGAGCCCAGAGAACTAAGCCTTAGGCTTGACCGACAGCTTTTCCATCACACAGTCTCTGCAAAACTCTCCACTTCGATTGGGTGGGAAAAATAGAGATTAATATGTTTTATTTAGCGAATAAAATGACAAAGAATGAGTTTACAAATAAAGCCTCTATTAAATTTACCTGGAAAGCTTGAGAGGGAAAATCATTTGACGATAAACTCATACCATGAGTGCCGACTGACTCCAAAGCCTGAAGAATGAAACTTGGGACATCAAGTATCCCTAGCAATGAAACACAGGTAGTAAGAGATTCTCAGAGCACAAGAAAACTCTAGTAGAGGGTTCTCAAACCCTGAATACAACCATCCCAAAAGAAACTAGAAACAATAACTACAGAGGAAAAATGAAAGGGAAAACATACCCATTCGACGTTTAGAAACCCCAAGAAACCCCTCCTCTGTCCGATCTACTGGAGAAACTGGTGTTGTTGATCCAAAATGGATCCCAAGGTGACAGTGAACGAGGTACAACAATAATGACTCCACCAAAGCGCCACCTCCACCTAGGTCGAGCAACGACAACCAGAGTTAATGTGGGAGGATGAAAAATGAGGTAGGTATTGATTGCAAGATGGAACTGGACTTCCATTGATGGTGGTGCTATCAAACAATACCATAATCATTTATTTGGAAAGGCCACGAAAGCGAAACAAGTGGACTTGGTGAGCTGAGCCACCACGAGAGACGGACAACTGTCCTCATCTCGACTATATAGTCTCGGTGTAATCTTAGATCAAAGTTTGAGAGGAGATCATAATGCAATTCTGAATATTAATTCCTAACCAGTTTACAAAAATATACACATTGTGCTTTAATTATGTATAACGATTTTCATTGGAATGATAATGCTCACATGCTAATGGAAATGCTAGGAATTGCTGAATAAGATAAGTAAAACTTTTTTTTTGTATATGTAAATTGTCTAAGTAGATGTGTGACATATGGTAACAGAGCGCTTAGGTTGCTAAACTGAGACCTCCGGAATGATGAAATACAACTTTGGTGATGTGCATGTAGGAAGCAGGAAGCAGTCAACGTGAGGAGAACTGGGAACCCTCCCCATCGGACAACAATGGGAACAAGACCCACATCATTTCAAGAAGGTAATCCAAAAGTATTGGTATAGTTAGGAGATGAACCATGAAATGCTAACACAATCATCCTGGAAACTATACAAGAACTAAAAGACGAGATGGCCCAGCTGCGGGCAGACAATGAGCGGCTAATGCAAGAGCAAGAGAAAATTATGAAAAATCTATCTGGTAGACATAACCATTAGCCACTAGCCCCTAGCCCCGAACACGGAAATATGATAGGGGAACAAGAATACCGAACTAAGAATATGGAGACAGAAAGAGGTGAAGAAAATCATGAAGAAGAATCAGATAATGTGTCAAATCACAAGACAGAGAAAAGATAGAAATCAGAGCTTCAAGGAGAATTTTGGAAAATAAAACCTCCTCTCTATGATGGTGAACAGGAAGAGGCAGCAGAGGCATGGCTCATTAACATGAACAAGTATTTCCAACTATACGAGTATGACCATAATTTAGAGGCTCGACTAGTCATTTTTTAGCTACAAGGAAAAGCCACATTATGGTGGGAGGAAGTAAAAATAGTCCAGGGAGTTAATGAACAAAACATAACCTGGGAAAATTTTCAGAGATATTTTAAGGAGAAATATCTAACAAAAAGATTTTATGATGAAAACCTGAAGGAGTTTCACGATCTCCAATTGGGACAAATGACCATAGATGAGTTCATAACCAAATTCACTTCACTACTTCGGTATGTCCCCTACATACACAAAGAAAAAGCAAAAGTGCAGTGGTTCATCAATAGTCTTCCAATGTTCAAGAAAGAACGACTGGAGTTTGACAACCCAACAACCATGGACGAAGTTATTCGTAAGGAACGGATCTGTTACCAGCAAAACAAACCAAAGGGAGATTTAAGCAAGAAGTGGGCGGACAAAAAGGGGAGTAAATTTGTTCCCATCCACAATGGGAACAAGGGTACAGGAAACAAAGGATTGTTTAAAGGTCCAATTAACCAGAAACAAATGGAAATTAGCCCAGACTTAAGGTACCAGGCGAAAACAGGATGAATGAACAAGCTGGTAGATCTGAAATAGAATTAAATAACAGACCACCTGTACAGTGTTGGGGGTGCGGAGGGCCACATTATGTCAAAAATTTCCCACAACGCTGAGAAGTTGATCAGATTTCGCAAATACAAGAAGCATCTACTATGGGAGAGGTGGCTAGGAACATTCCTAAAATTAATGCCACCCTTGAAGACCATTAGGCAGAATGTAGAAATTCCCACTGTTGATCACCTGGTAATGCAATGTACTAAAGAAAAACACTTGATCTACTTCTACAAACAATTTAGCATAAGCTTAATCAAACATGAGCAACATCAAGCATGAACAGATATAACTGAGAATGAGAAGTAATCAACCATAACACAGAAGATATATCACTGGGGAAAGCACCAACCTAAAACCCCAACTCTGTATTATCATATAAGTGGAAATCTTGTTCAAGTTACAAAAAGAATTAGCTCTCAAGCTATCCTGATCTTTCTGCACTCAAACAATACAACTCGCAGACTCAATAGACATGGAATATATCTTCCTCAAGCCCTCGAAGCCTCCTATTTCCTTACGTAGTTTTGATTTGGGTCCAATGATATCACATGTGTGAATTGGCCTCTTCACACTCACTGTAACCTCAGATCCAACTGTGCAATCCATAAGGAATAATATTCCTTCTACATGCAAGGAATATTCACCAAGGAATATCCTAGCAACTGATAGTACGTTGTCCCTCCATCTGATCTCAACTGGGTCTCTGACTGAACTGATATGAATGAGTTATCCATGAGTCAATACTCTGTTATCTGAAATACAGTGGTTACATGCATGCAAGCATTAACTAGCTAAACTCTCATTAATTTAACAAACTATTAAATTAATCTAGCTGGACTTGACTAAGTTAAACTAAGTCAACTGATTACAACTCAATATTACAACTCATCCTTATCTCTTTAACTGAAGGTTAAATTCCTCAATTAATGGAGAAACTGTTGCATGTGCTCACATAGACTTCAAGTTTGATTTTCCTTAACTAATTAACTCAAGATGAACTAATTAATTAATTTTCAAACTACTGTTGATATCAAATTCGAATTTTACTTCCTATGTTTAGTCTAGCGACTGACTAAAATAAGAAGGGATCCCAAAATTCTATTTTTAGAAAAGCTATTTTTAGCACTTTTACATTTCACCTGTTGTAGCTAAGACCTCCAATGGCTGAACTACTATTTATAGCTTGGATATTTATAGTAGTGCTATTTTTAGCAATTTCTATTTTTAGCATTTCTTGTTGCACACTTTTCAACACTCCCTCTCAACAAGAAAGGGATTATCAGCAACCCCGATCTTGTCTCTGTGGAACTCGAACTTGCATTTTGACAATGCCTTTGTCAAAATATTTGCATCCTACTCCTCGGTCAAAACATACTGCAACATCATGATCCTCTTGACCACACAGTCCTGTAGATGATGGTAACAGATATCTGTATGCTTGGACCTATCATGAAACACTGGATTCTCAGAGAGTTTTATGCAACTCTGATTATCACAGTATATCACCGTAGGATCCATCATCTGACCAAACAATCCCAATAGAATCTTCCGCATCCAAATGGCCTCACATGCTACCTGACTAGAAGCCATGTATTCAGCCTCTACTGAGCTAAGTGGAACTGATCTCTGTTTCTTGCTATACCAAGAAACTGTAGCTGAACCAAGGTTGAAGATTCCTCCAGAAGTTCTCTTCTGGTCTGATGGACTACCAACCCAATCCGCATCCGTGAAGCCTTGCGGCTTCACTCCCTCTATCCGTCTGTACCATAATTTGTACTATGTAGTGCCTCTGAGATATCTCAGCACATGCTTCGCTGCCTTCCAAAATAGCTTGGTAGGCTGAACCATAGCTTGACTCAGTTGGTTCACTACAAAGCATAAGTCTGGTCGTGTGTTCACCAGATACATGAGTGAACCCACTAGCTGCCGATAAACAATAGCAGCTACTATCTTACCTGAAGTAGCATCCTCCTTCCTCCAGTTCCCAGCTAGAGGAGTCTGCATGGGCTTGCACTTCTCCATGTGAAAGCACCTAAGTATCTCATTGGCATACTTACCTTGAGACACAAATACTTCCCCATCTTTCTGTCACACTTCCATGCCTAGAAAGTAGTGCATGAGGCCCATGTCCTTCATCTCAAACTCTCTTGCAAGGTCCTCCTTGCAAGACTGTATTAGCTAGTCATCACCTATCAAAATCAGATCATCAACATAAAGTACAATAATCAATGGCTTACCTTCTACCATGATGTGGTAAAGGTTTGCATCTGCTTCACTCTTGGTGAAGCCCAACCCAGTGAAATAGTTGTCGATCCTGGTATACCAAGCACAGGGTGCTTGCTTCAGCCCATACAGTGCTCGCTTGAGTCGACAGACATGCGACTCGCGATCGAAGGTCTCAAATCCTTCGGGCTACTCAATGTATACCTCTTCCTCAATCTTCCCATTGAGGAACATTGTGTTCACATCCATATGATGGATCTTCCAACCCTTCTGAGCTAATAGAGATAACATCGATCTGATAAATGAGTACCTTGCTACGGGAGCAAAGGTCTCATTGTAGTCGATCCCTTCAACCTGTGAGAAACCTCGGGCAACTATCCTTACCTTGTGTTTCTCTACACTGCCATCAGTTACCTGCTTTACCTTGTAAATCCATCGAGAACTAACCATTGATTTGTCTGTAGGTCTAGGGACAACATCCCACACACTATTCCGTATGATAGAATCGTACTCTTCTACCATTGCATCAACCCAGACTGGTTGTTGCAGTGCCTCCTGAAAAGAAGAAGGTTCGGTCGCTACACACTCCCCAACCAGGGCCATTTAGCTAGTGTATCTCTCGGGAGATCTCCTCTGTTTGCCATGAGAGGATGGCTGCCCCACATTCTCTCTCACATCCTCCATCAATCTGTTAGCTTCCCGTGAGTGTTTCCGCCCATCTCTGGAAGACTCTCCAACAATGGTGGTCTCCACTACTGGATCCTTTGTATGTGGTTGATCCACATCATCAGGAGGCTCCTCCTCCTTAGGAACTAAAAGTTCCTCATCGTCATGCAACTTAAGCTCCCTCTCAAGTGACACTCGCATGGCTCTCTGCTCGTTGAACTTCAGATCCCTGCGCACTACGTTCCTCTGAATGGCAGGCAAAAACACATAATAGTTGTGGGGTGTATCTGTGTACCCCACAAGTATCCCCAACTAAGTTGTTGGGTCTAGCTTCTTCTGAGCATCTTTGGTCACATGACATAAAATTGGTGATCCAAAGATATGGAAGTGACTCACATCTGGTCGCTTCCCCGAAAAAGCCTCCATAGGTGTCATCATCCCCAAAATACGATGAGGACTTATGTTCTGAAGGTACACTACTGTATTGCATGCCTGAGCCTATAGATGAAGTGTTAGGCTTTGGTCATGCAACATTGCTCAAGCTGCTCCCACAATAGATTTGTTCTTCCTTTTGGCCACCCCATTTTGTTGTGGGTTATGGGATGCCATCAGTTCCCTTTTAATTCCTTCTGCAACGCAGAAGTCTTTAAACTGCTGGGAAACATACTCTCCACCATTGTCACTACGCAAGGCTTTTATTTTCTTCCCAGATTCTTTCTCTACTGAGGCTTTAAACTCACAAAACCTCAAGAAGGTTTGATCCTTCTTTTGCATAAAGTAGATCCAACATCTACGAGAAAAATCATCAATGAAGATAACATAGTACCTTTGCTTAGTAGTGGAGGCTGTAGAGAATGGTCCACATACATCTGAGTGAACTCGTTCCAAGATTGCTCTAGCTCTACTATCTCGATCCTGAAAGGAAGCTTTCGCATACTTACCCAGGGTGCATCCTTTGCATGTGTTTGTTTAATACAATTTTCCCATGGGTAAGCTGGTAGAAATTTGTTGCATGATCTTCAAGGCCCCATGATGCCAGTGGCCCAGCCTCCTGTGCCATAGCTCGCCAACATCTTGGCTTTGCACCACCTCTGCTTTGGAACTCAGTGCAGCACAGTTATCTACCTCCAGCTTGTAAAGATTCTTTACTTGAATCCCTATTCGCTTGGTATGTCTGGTGCCGACATGCCTCAGGAACACTTTTGCTTTACTAAAGACTACATCATAGCCTTTATCCTCTAGCATAACAACAGACACAAGATTCTTTTTCAAACCTGGTACATATTTAACAGTAGATAGGGTGAGAAGAGCACCATGCTCCCTTTGAAACACAACTGTACCTTCACCTGAGATACTATATTTTCCATCATCGCCCATCTCGATCCGCATTTAGAGATCCTTCTCCTCCAATGTACTGAAAAGATTCTTGTCACCCAAAATGTGGAAAGAAGCTCCATTGTCCAGGTAACAAACACATCCCACCATGGATGAAACCATGCATGCGATAAGCAAGAAATCCAGCTCAAATTGTGAAGCTAGTGCATCACCATCAGATCCCTTTGAGGAATCCTTCTTGGATTTCTTTTGTGAACAATTCATAGCATAATGGCCCACTTCATGACAGTGAAAGCATCGCACCTTTGACTTTTCAACCTTCTTCCCACCATGAGAAGATTTGGATTGGGACGCCTTTCCTTTCCCTTTCTTAGCTTTACTCGCTAAAGCTAGATTTTATTCATCATCTTGTTTTGATGAAGATCCATCCCTAGTGGTCTGCCTTATCTCCTCCTACATTAGGTCCTACCAAAGTCGTTCCCAATCTAGCAGTTTCTCTCTTCCATTATTCGAGTCTTGGTAGCTATGCCACCTCTTTGGAAGACCGAGGAGTGCTAGACTCACCATGTCGTCATCAACAGTCACGACCCCTACACTTGCAAGCTCATCCCTGTAAGTGGTGAGATTGTTCAAGAACGTAGAGATTATGTCGCCCTTTTCACACTTGATCTTGCGAAGTTTGTCCTTCAGCACCAGCTTCCTCTAATCGCTGCTATTCTGATAAAGATCTTTCAATGTTTTCCACATTGAAAACAGAGTCTCCTTCCCATGGAGGCTTGAGACAATGTGATCTCGAACTCACTCCAGGAGGATTCTCCTTGCTCTAGCCACATACTTTTTTCATTCTGCCAGTTGAGTAGCATCGGTCGGCTTTTGGACTTCTTGATCAATGAAGTCCTTGAGACCATTATCTTCCAATACTGCCTCCATGTGATCCTTCCAGACTATATAATTCGAACTACCATCAAGGGCATATTCGAGCCTTAAGCCACTGAATGCCATCAATGAAATAGATGTGATAAGAACTCAATTAAATATTTATAAACCAAACTTTGTACTTCTCCTGCTTGTATATTGTTCTGACTTGATCACCTTTGCTCCGATACCATGTAGAAATTCTCACTGTAGATCACCTGATAATGCAATGTACTAAAGCAAAACACTTTATCTACTTCTACAGACAATTTAGCAGAAGCTTAATCGAACATGAGCAACATCAAGCATGAACAGATATAACTGAGAATGAGAAGTAATCAACCATAACACATAAGATATATCATTGGGGAAAGCACCAGCCTAAAACCCCAACTTTGTATTATCATACAAGTAGAAATCTTGTTCAAGTTACAAAAAGAATTAGCTCTCAATCTATCCTGATCTCTCTGCCCTCAAACAATACAACTCATAGACTCAATAGACATAGAATATATCTTCTTCAAGCCCTCCAAGCTTCCTATTTCCTTGCGCAGTTTTGATTAGGGTCCAATGATATCACATGTGTGAATTGGCCTCATCACACTCAGTGTAACCTCAGGTCCAACTGCGCAATCCATAAGGAATAATTTTCCTTCTGCATGCAAGGAATATTCACCAAGGAATATCCTAGCAACTGATAGTACATTGTCCCTCCATCTGATCTCAACTGGGTCTCTGACTGAACTGACATGTATGAGTTATCCATGAGTGAATACTCAGTTATCTGAAATACAGTAGTTACATGCATGCAAGCATTAACTAACTGAACTCTCATTAATTTAACAAATTGTTAAATTAATCTAACTGGACTTGAGTAAGTTAAACTAAGTCAATTGATTACAACTCAATATTACAACTCATCCTTATCTCTCTCTTTATTTTAACAAGATCGGGTACTTATATATTAAAAAACTTCAAAAGAGGGACAGTGTCCCATTACATATGCCTAAGGTAACACAGTGGAATTGGTGCAAAAAGGGCACACAGTCCTGATATCCAATTCACTGCACTTGTTTCTTAAGTTTTGAAAGACATAACGGTTATATCGCCATAGGAATTGACCTAATAGAAAACAATATTTACAATGCATGGAGATTTAACACCAGAATTGGTTAACTGAGTCATCTGTGGGCTGATCTTTCTTATCACTGTGCTTGGTGGATGCTTCACCTTGCACACTTTGGTTCAATGTCCTTATATAGTTGATTGCTTCTTCTAAGTGGTGGCACTTATTTTTAAGTCCTTCTATTTCAGCTTTCTGTTTTTAAAATTTCTTTTTCTTTGACTTGTTCTCGGACTCAACTTCAGCTTTGAGTTCGTTGAAATAATTTATGAATCGAGCTATCATAAAGCAGTACGCCTTGCAGACAACGCAACTGCTATTGGTCTTAATACGGTCCAAGGGATTATCAAACATTGTTGAAGCGAGATTGATTGACTCTTTGAGCTTGATTTGAAGTTTGATCAACAGACTCCGGGAGGGAGAAGGGTGGGAAGCAGAGATTCTGTGGGTAGTTATCAGGCGATTCCAAGTATTCAGGACTCTATTGCAATCCCGGGAAATCTTGTAATGCTGAAGAGCACCAAAAACTGATTGGAGTAGAGAACTGAAGGGGAAAATGATGGCGGAGAGGAAGGAGAAACAATAGGAATTTGGATGAGAGAAAAAGGGGACAAGGATTGAAGGCACTGAGAGAAAGAGAAGGGGGAAAAGAGAGTGGGAGAATGGAGACAGGGCGAAGAAGGGACCAGCCAGTGAAAGACGATCACCACGAAACTTGAGGCAAACTGATCCATAAAAACATGCCAAGAGTTAGTGAAAAAATATTTAAGATAGCTATAGACAAAGGCAATACCTCTCTCGGTTGGCAGAAGAGAAGAAAAGACGATCCACCTCCAACCGAGACCACTGCAACACTTTATGCTCACTGCAAGCTGCTTGATAAGGAAGCAGCAAGAACCCGAATCTAAAAGTTTGACAAGCAAATAACGATCCCTGAACTTTTTATCACAAGCATTGATTTCCGGGTGAAACCAGCGAGCCCCAACCTGCTTATAACCCAGCTCGGTCAACATTTTCTCATGATTCTGATCAACCTTCTCAGGATTGCACCTGTCACGGGAATCATTTCTTATTTTGTCTGCGCAGACTCTACTTATTTTGAAATGACTAAAGCCAAACTTTTGTATGTCCTTCATGCGGGATTTTTCCCGCTCTGACATCCAATGCGGATCATCGCTTGATCTGTAGATTCTCCTCACTGATCTGAGGAGATGATCAGATATTTTGTCAGTGCTGAGATGATAGGTCCTCCAGTTCTTTTGACTGTGGGGGGTTGTATCCATTTGGCTGATATGACTGGTGGAAAAATGTGACTCAAGCCCATACACGGGGAATGGAAAATCAGGGGATTGGTTTTCATAGATATTATTCTTGTCTTTGACCTGCCCAACAGACTGGTTCATTGCATTATTGGCAAGGGAGTCAGCTTCGTGATTAAAGATTCTCAGGACATGTTTATACTTGATGTTTCCCAACTTCTTGGTGTTTTCCACAATCCTTTGTTTAATTCTATTAAGAGCCTGATTTTTAAAATCTCCCCCTAATTCCATAGTAGCGATGATTATCGTTGAGTCACCAATTATAACTAGGTCTTTGGCTTGGAGATATTTGAGAATGCAAGTGCCAAGAAACAAACTGTAAGCCTCCGCTTTGTTATTTGTCATATTACCAAGCCCCCATTCGTAAGTAGAGATGACTTTCCCTTCCTGATCAAGGATAATTCCCCCAGCTCCTGCTTTGCCGGGGTTGTTTTTGGAGGCCCCATCAAAATGAAGAGTGAATGTCTTTTGGTTTTGGATCCACTGTTCAATTTCATTTTGGCTCCCCTTGAGCTTCCTGCCTTTATTTCTTCCCCCTGACTTAGTTGACACTTGTTTATTCACTGAACACACCAAAGGGAATTTAGTGTACCATTCCTTTTCTTCTTTCTGCCAGTTATTTTGGTCGACTTTGTACACTGAATTAGCATTGATCATTTCTGCCACTAACCCCCAAGTTTTAGCCAGAATGAGTGTTGGCTTTGGCTTTTGGTTTTTGAAGATACCGCTATTTCTATAGAGTCATATTTGCTAGCAGAGAGTAGATGGGAGGCATTTCCAAATTCGGATAATAGCATATTTACCTTGTTTTGTATATGGGTAGCATTTCTCCCAATTCCTATTTAAAGTTGTGAGCGGATCAAAATTTTCCGTGGGCAACTTCAGAGGACTTATGATTTGTTTCCAGCAGTGCTGAGCAATGGTGCAATCTAGAAATAGATGTTGGCTGCTTTCCTCCTCCTTGTGACATAAACAACACATAGATGGCCCTTGAATCCCTTTTTTCCTGATATTTTCAGCAATGAGGATTTTACCCTTTAGAAGGGTCCAGGCAAAATTTTTTATTTTTGGAAGACACTCGTTCTTCCAAACTATTGTCCGAAGGTTCCAATTTTCAAGGTTGTTGCTAGGTTGGTGGAACTTATACCCAGCTTTCACTGTAAACTTTCCTCCGCTTGGGTCCCAAACAAAGTTGTCTTGGGATGTTTTATTTATTGGGGCAGCTCCAGTCAGCGTTGTCTTCAATTCAGCCCACTGATTTTTCAAGTTATTTGGGAGAGGAAGGTCCTTCCATGTGGACCAACTATTTTGATCCCAGACAGAAATGTCATGAAGAGAATTTATAATTTTTGCATCTATCCAATTTTTCAAGGGTCTATACAACTGACATTGAATTCGAGGCTCCGATCCCATTATTCTGTCAGTCCATAGATCTGTATCTTTTCCATTTCCAGGGTTCTTTGAAATGTAATTTTTAATTTGAGGGATGACCTTTTTAATGAGTCTCCACGCTTGAGTGTATGGTCTTTCCGTGATCAGATCGGAGAGAATCTTTGAGTGCTGTCCATTGAGATATTTCTTTTGAAGAGCCTCGACCCACTAGCTACCTTTTTCGATTAACATTCGCCAAACAAGCTTGAAGCCCATTGCTTTATTTGTTAAACTTGGAATCCTGATGGAGATGCCTCCTTTTTCAAAGGGAAGGGTCACTTGTTCCCAGCGAACCAAACTGAATTTTTTTGTGTCTTGCTTCCCTCCTTGCTAGAGGAATCCTCTCATGATTAGCTCCATTTGTTTATGGATGCTGGCGGGAGCCAATATTACAACATACTGATAAATGGGAAGAGTTGATAGAAGAGCTTTAATGAGGATGGTTCTGCGTGCTAAATTTAACCACATCAGCCCCCAACTTTGAAGTTTCCCTCTCATCTTTTCTATCTGTTTGTTCCATGTCTCGGATTTGACCCCTTCCTTTGCTAGAGATAAACCGAGGTAGGAAAAATGGCTCCAGTTCCTTTGGACCGGGATGTCCATAATTTGGGAAATCCTTTGCATTACTTTGAGCGAGACATTCCAAGTATAGATTCCACACTTCTTATTATTGAGCAAACCCCCTGAGACAGCCAGAAAGGTTTCTAAAATTTTCTTGAATCTCCTAGCTATTATACTTGAGGCTCCTCCAATTAGGAGTGTGTCATCTGCAAAGAGAGAATGATTGATTTCTTTTATCCCTTGTGCTATGCTGATGCCAGTTATCTTCCTTTTTTTCCTTTGATTTTCAAGATGTATACTTAAAGTTTCCGCCATAATGATAAATAGGAAAGGAGAGAGAGGATAACCTTGTCTCAAACCTCTGGTACTAAGAAAGTAGTGGTTGGGCCTTCCATTGATCAAGGGGGTTGTCCAAGGATTTGAAATACATTCCATTATAATGTTGATGAACTTGTTAGAGATTCCAAACTTCTGAAGTACTGCCACTAGAAACTGATGACTGACCCTGTCAAAAGCATTAGCCATATCAAGTTTGATGACCATGCCTTTTTCATTTCTTTGTATACTGCTATGGATGGCTTCCTGTACAAGAAGTACATTATCTGTTATCTGTCTTTTTGGGACGAACCCTCCTTGATTCTCTGAAATGAGACTGGACAAGATCTTTTTCAACCTATTTGCCAGGATTTTTGTAGCCATTTTATAGGAGGTGTTACAAAGAGAGATGGGTCTGAAACGATCAAAAGAGATGGGGTTTGGCTCCTTGGGGATGAGCGCCAAATGAGAAGTTTTTGTGTTTTCTCCCATCTTGTTTTTTTTTAAAACATTTTTAACCATCTTGACAAAATATTTCTTTATTATGTCCCAATGTGTCTTGTAAAAAGCTATGGTGAAGCCATCTAGACCAGGAGATTTTTTCAGATGCATGCTCCATGTTGCTTCTCTAATTTCTTCCTCAGAAACCTCCTTCTCTAGCTCATTGTTTTGTTGTCCACTGATTTTACTGTCCAGATGTTGAAGGAAATCAGCATTGTCCAGAGGCTGAACATCAACTGATAAGAGGGATTTTAAATGATTGTGAGCTGCTTCTTTGATTTCCTCCCGCTCATTTATTTCTTTCCCCTCATCAAGAATTCTATATATTTGGTTGCCAGCTCTTCTAAGCTTGAGGTTGTTATGAAAGAAGGAAGTATTTTTATCTCCCGCTTTCAGCCAGAGGCACCTATATTTTTGTCTTAGCTCCTCCTCCTCTTGTCTGTTTTGCTTGTACAATTCCATAAAAATTTCTTTTTCGTGGACTTGTTCTTCCTCTGTTATTTGCTGGTTTTCCTTTTCTTGGCTCCAGTTTTCCAGCTTTCTATGCAGCTTGATTTTTTTTGTTTTTCTCTGTTAGTGCATTCTCTCTTGCCCACTTTTTAATTGCTACTCTTAGATTTTTTTAATTTGGATTCCCATACAAAATGAGGAGAACCAAGGACTTCGATTTCCCAACTGTCCTTAATGATCTTGCTAAAATCCTCCTTGCTGCCCCAATTTTTATTGTATTTAAAGGGGATTGGCCCAAAATTTCCGAGTCTATCTAGCATCAGAACCATTGGCTTGTGGTAAGAGGCTGTGGCATGGACGATCTTGCTTTTTATGGATGAGAATCCTGCTGCTATACTCTCATGGATTAAGATCCTATCCAATCTTTCTTTGATATTTTGAGTTTCGGCTCTTTTATTGCTCCAAGTAAATTTCCCATTACATGGAGGGATGTCAATGAGTTTATGGGCTTCTATTATTTCTTCCAGAGTAGCTCTTGACGGGTCATTGAGATATTTTCCTCCCATCTTTTCTTCAATGTTCCTTATTAAATTCAAGTCGCCTCCTGAGACCAGCTTACTTCTTTGGCACTCTTGCACCTCTGTTTTGACGGAGTCCCAACATAATGCTTTGTCCCTGAAATGGGTTGGAGCGTTAATATTTAACATTGTAAATACTTCATTTGTAATTTTATTTTTGCGATCAATTTTGACCCACTAGTTATTTAATTTATTTTTGACTAGTGAGCTCCCATTTCCTTTTATTCCATATTGTGCCTATGCCTCCTGAAGCACCAATTGAGTTTGTCGCTATTCCTTCAAAAAAAATTTGTTTTTTCATTAATTTTTGAAAATCTTGCTTGGACATTTTGGTCTCTTGGATCAAAAAGATATCTGGCTGTTCTTGTCTAATGATATCTCGGGCTGCGTTGGATTTAAGGGAGGAGCCCAAATCCCTGCTATTCCAAGAGACCAGAATCATTACTTACTTGCTTTTTGGTGAGCCTCGCTCTTCTCCTTCTACTTTTCCCCGCTTCCTCTTTGTTTGGCCAAAAAGGAATCCATTGGTTGTTGGGTACTTGTGGCCATTTCTTTAGCTATTGTTTCATCTCTTATTTCTTTGTTCGACTTCCTCCCTGCTTTTTTTGGTTGCTTTGATGTGTTGCTTGATTCTTTGACTTTGTTTCTTGTAAGGATTCGGTCTATGGTGGGAGGAAGGGATGAGAAGTTCTGAATGGGAGAGTGTATGACTGCTAAAGCTTTGTCTTGAGAAGGAGAACGAGGGGATGAAGGTTCTTCTTCTTCCAAGGATTCGAAAGGGTTTGATGATGAAGGTATTGGCTAGGCCATGATGAGAGGAGGAGTGGAGGTAGCAACCGGGTTTTCCAGGGGTTGTTTTGGGTTTGGACCTGATTGTTTGGAGTTTGTTTTCTTTCTTTTGACTTGTTCCAATGTGTCTTCATTTACTTCTACGTTCTTAGTCGTTTCAGTTTCTTTTAATTTGCTACATCTATTAGCGAAATGACCTTATTCATGGCATACCTTAGATTTGAACGTGATTTGCTCATAGTCCAGCTACTAAATGTGAGTCCACTGGTCCACTTTGATCTTGATTGCTTCTGGGAGGCCCTTCCCCAAGTCTACTTCTAGGCAAACCCTGGCGCAGGCATGAATATTGTCCTTTGGTTCGCATCTATCAATGTATTTTCCAACAACATTTCCTATTGCTTTGACCGATTCGTCTCCCCAACAATGGAGAGGGAGGTGAGGCAAACAGACCCAGACCGGAACTGCATTAGGGACATCCATTTCTGGATCAAAATCTGGGGACCATCTGTTCAAGTAGAGGCCTCTTAAGTCCATGAAGTAAGGTCTGCTTCTGAAAATAAGGTTCCGATCTTCTTTGGTTTCAAATAGGAACATACAATATCCTTTGCCACAAAATCTTATTGCTATTTTCCCTTGGATGTGAGCACTCCAGTTACACTCTCACCCATTTCTGAACAGCTCTGGGGGAGGGCCACAGTCCTGTAAATTGACCAACCAATCCTCTTTCGGCTAGAGAGATAGCTGCTTTCCTTGGAAGACTAGGAGGTAAAGAAATTTCTGGGATATCAGCCAGTTTTTTAACAAACTTGGTTGATGTAGGTTTGATTCGTGGGGCACCATTTTCATATATTAATGAAGCAAAAACGCGGCTTGTTCATCAGTGTCGTGCAGCTGGGAGGAGTCGCTCCCTGCCATGAGGGGCGAGGGACAAAGAGAGAGGCCAACAACGGAACTGGCAAAGAAGGGAAGGCAGAGCCCGAATGTGGGGATACCAGGGGCGCAACCAAGAGGCCCAGCAGCAAGGGCTGCCAGGCGGAGGGCCTGCAAAAGGTAGCGGGAACTAAGGCTGGGCAAGGGCGCATGGGAGCTCCAGTTCAAAAAAATATCATGAGATCCTTATCTCTTTAACTAAAGGTTAAATTCCTCAATTAATGGAGAAACTGTTGCATGTGCTCACATAGACTTCAAGTTTGATTTTCCTTAACTAATTAACTCAAGATGAATTAATTAATTAATTTCCAAACTGCTGTTGATATCAAATTTGAATTTTACTTCCTATGTTTAGTCCAGGGACTGACTAAAATAAGAAGGGATCCTGAAATGCTATTTTTAGCAATTTCTATTTTTAGCATTTCTTGTTGCACACTTTTTAACACAGAATTTCAACCAACCATGGTTGAATTTGAAGGTAAAGTTTTTTACAAACCTATATCTATTTTAATCGATCCGAGGGCTACCATGAGTTATATTAGCCCCAAAATTGTAGAACAGTGTAAACTGCAATCTGTCAAATTTAAAAATCCATGGCTAGTACAACTAGCCACAGAAGCAAAAAGAAGAGTTTTGTCCAAGGTCAGCAATTGCCCTCTAAGTTTAGCTAATCAGACTATTATGGCAGACCTTAATGTGTTACCCCTGGGGTCTTACGTCATTCTTATAGGTATGGATTAGTTGGAAAAGCACTAGTCCCTTATTAACTGTAAGACCAAAACCATTAATTATCAGGATGAGAAAGGAGAAAGGCAAGAAATTCAGGGTATGCAAAAACCTCTGCATATAAGACCTGTAACAGCCTCCCAATTAGCAAAATGCATCAGAAAACGCTGCCAAGTCTATGCTATACAGGTGGGGTACGTTGATTCTAAAGATAAATATGCTTCTGTAGCAAGTATTCCTGTGATATAGAACTTTCCGGATGTATTCCCAGACGAAATCCCAATCCTACCCCCAAAAAGAGACATAGATTTTACCATTGAGTTAATTCCGAGAGCTGCCCCAGTCACCCGATCCCCTTACCGCATGAGTATACCAGGGCTAACTGAATTGAAAAACCAGATACAAGAGCTGCTCAATAAAGGGTATATTTGACCCAGTGTGTCCCCTTGGGGAGCTCCAGTGCTCTTTGTTAAAAAGAAGGATGGAACCTTGAGGATGTGCATGGACTACCGTCAGTTAAACAAATTAACCATTAAAAATAAATACCCTCTACCCCGGATTGATGAGTTATTTGATCAATTAAAGGGTGCAACAATATTCTCAAAGATCAATCTCCACTCATGATATCATCAGATCCGGATAAAGGAAGAGGATATAGTAAAAACAACATTTAGAACTCATTATGGACATTATGAGTTCATAGTGTTGCCTTTTGGACTACCTAATGCCCCAACAACCTTCATGTGTCTCATGAACAACATATTTCATCAATACTTAGATAATTGTGTATTAATCTTTATTGATGACATATTAATCTACTCTTGAAGCATGGAAGAACATAAGGAACACCTCCGTATTGTTCTGCAAGTCTTAAGAGAGCACCAACTGTATGCCAAATACAACAAATATGAATTCTTTAAGGAGTAGATCCAGTACTTAGGACATATCATCACCAAGAATGGCATTGCAGTAGATCCGGAGAAAATTAGGATTATCTTAGAATGGTCGGTACCGAAAGATGTAGCCGACATAAGATCATTCATGGGTCTAGCTGGATATTATAGAAGGTTTGTGGAAGGGTTTTCTAGGGTGGCATATCCTATCACTTCTTTACAAAAGAAAGGGAAAGCCTTTAAATGGACCTCCGACTGCCAAAAGAGCTTTGATCAACTCAAGCATCTACTTACCATTGCACCCGTTTTGAGCATCGCATATCCCAACAAAGAATATGTGGTTTGTACAAATACTAGCAAGGAGGGTGTAGGTGGCGTATTAATGCAAGAAGGTAGGGTTGTAGCTTATGAATCAAGGAAACTTAAGGAGTACGAACAAAAGTATTATGCATATGAATTAGAATTGATAGTGGTGATTCATGCCTTAAAAACGTGGCGGGGCTACTTAATGGGTAAGAAATTTCTGCTATTGACTGATCATCATAGTCGAACAAGCTACTTTAAGCAGCCCATCTTGAATGCTAGACAAGCTCATTGGGCAAATTTCTTAAGCGAATTCGATTTTGAAATCAAGCATTTGAAAGGGAAAGAAAACCAGGTTGCGGATGCTTTGAGTCGAAAGGTAAATTGTTTAAATGAAATTTTTTTAGTGAGTCAAGAACTGCTTTTTATGAGCACATTTGTGAAACATCCATTCAAAATTTAGTGTATAAACATTTATGGCAGCAAGCAAAGGTTCCAATCAACCATGAACATCAATTAGGATATGAAGTAAATTCAGAAGAATTTTCGATTTATAGGAAGAAGTTATATGTGCCTAACGAAAAACATCTTAAAAATTTAATTTGCGATGAATTCCATAAGATTCCTTGTGCAGGCCATTCCGGATACCAGAAAATGGTTTCTGCCTTAAGAAAGGAGTTTTTTTGGCTTGGTATGAAGAAGGAGGTAGTGGAATATCTCGCTAGATGTCTGGAATGCAACAAATAAAAGCTGAGCACCAACACCCAACAAGTTTACTCCACCCCTTACCTATTCTGAATGGAAATGGGAAACCATATCCATCAATTTCATCACCGGGCTACCTAAGTCAAAAAGGAAAAATGACTCTATCATGGTAGTGGTAGACAAATTGAGCAAATCTGCTCATTTCATACCAGTCCAATCAACTTATAAAGCAGTGCAAGTTGCTAACATTTTTATGCAACACATTTTCAAGCTACATGGGATACCCAAAATGATCTCATACCGCGATGTGAAATTTACATCAGCCTTCTTGAAGGCCCTTTTTGAAGGATTGGGCACACAACTGCACTTCAGTACCGCCTATCATCCTCAAACAGATGGAAAAACAGAGAGATTAAACCGAATGGTTGAAGACATGTTGCGAACTTTTGTTATGCAACAACCATCGAAATGGGAAGACTACCTACACTTGGTAGAATTTTCTTGTAACAACGGATACCACACATCTCTACAGATGAGTCCTTCTGAAGTGTTATATGGACGTAAGTGTAGAACACCCTTGAGTTGGAGTGGACCAGAAGACAAGTTGATGTTAGGGCCGGATATGTTGGAAGAAATGGTAAAAAAGGTATGAAGCAACTTAAAGGTTGCTCAAGACTGGCAAAAGAACTTTGCTAATCGGAAACGGAGCTTTCGGGAATTTCAAGTAGGAGACCCACAGGGGCTTTATTGGAAGAGAAATATTAGACCATGTGGGTTCATATTGGGGGATATATATTGAAGGAAAAATGAAATAATATATTGAGCATATAATATGGGGTAAAGGGTTTTTATATTGGCAAGTATAAAAAATGGAGCTCAAAGTTAATGAAAAAAATATAAAGGGGTATAAAAAATGTTAATGAAAAAATGGATACCTACAATATCTAATGAAAATAGGGGTTTTTTAAATTGGGAAGGTGTATTGGTTTCATATTGGTAGGGGGTTAGATAATGTGATTTTTAGAGTTATTTTCCAATATGTAGTCAAATTAAGGTTATTGTTTAGTATGCCATGAACGCACGTGCTATGTCAGAGGTTCATTGAGTGAAGCCCCTGTGAGGAGACCTTGTTTACATTAGAGTATGAGCTAAGAAAAGTACATTTCAATGGGTCGGATGTGCTAAGTTAGCACCCTGCTTTTGCGGTCCATTTCAAATCTTAGCTCGAATCAAGCCACTAGCTTACCAGCTTGCCTTACCCAGCCACATTCGTGTGCATAATGTATTCCACGTTTCTCTACTTAAGAAATACATTTATGATCCTAAAAACGTAATCAATTGGCAAAACATTCAGGTAAAATATTCAAGAAAAATTCTCTTTAAATATAGATTTATTAAAAAGTTGATTAATGACTTAAGTTGTTTTGTTACTATGTAGATCGAACCGGAAGGCAAGTTCTTGGTCGAACCTCTAGGTATACTAGATTGAAGAGAAGTAACACTACGAAAACGAGTTATCACCCAGGTTAAAGTGCAATGACAGCACTATGAGCCGGAAGAGGCCACCTAGGAAGATGAGCAGGTTATGAAGAAAATCTTTCCAAATTTGTTTTTAGAAGGAAAACATCAGGACAATGTTACATCTTGGGGGGGGAGATGTGATATCCCCAAGACCATGTAAATATTTTATTTATTTCAGTTTGAATAACTATTTATTTCTAAATTTAAAAATACTATTTTGGAAGTTAATTCTTTTTTTTAATGAAGACACCAGTTAACAGTAAATATTATTTTTACTCAATAATCAATTAGGGAAACAGTTACCCGTTCCTAACTAAGTTCTTGAAACTAATTTCTTGAGGATTTATTGAGGGGATCAAGAGGATAGAGGTATCTGAGATCCAGAGAAAAGAAAAGGGAAAAATACTAAGGAATAGGTTGTGATGAAATGTCATACAGACATATAGGGCCATGTCTAGTTTGGACTAGAGGGCAATGAGATTATAAGTCTCAAGAAAATTTCAGTTCCTGTATTCAGGAACAGCTTGGGGGGAGACTACTAAAGTAGTCTGAAGGTTGGGAGGCAAAGATATAAAGAATTCAGGTCTGGGTGCAGACTAAAATAGGAATATTCAAGCTAAACAACGGTTTAGATAAGTAATGATATTAGTTGCTTATTAGTTATACTCTGTCATGTTTATGATATAAATATAATGATCTTTCTTAGTAATTTTAAGAGTGAGATATCTTGATTACATTACAGTAAATTGTCATGTTAGTTTATTATGATATTGTATAAATTCAGGAAAAGACAAAAAAGACTAGCATTAACGAAATTCATGTTTTTCAGAGAAATATAACGAATAATGTTATAAAGCTAAACATAGAAGTGAACCTGAACATAAATATGATATGTAGATCACAAAACCTCATTTTTCTTTGTTCCATAAAAATAACCAGTATGCTAAGAAAAGATCACTAAATCCTCTGTTAAGAAAAACGAAGAGGAGATTTTTCACCATAGCGAAACTCTGATATAGACACTGTTAAAATTATTCAACTATTCAATTGAGTAAACATTTCGAAACTCAGGGCAAAAGGGAAATAATCGAGTTCTCGGATATGCCCATAACCGTAAATTCATACAGTTTCTTTAAAAAAAAAAACTAAGAAACAGTTAAACAAGTACGGGAAAATACTTCAGTAAGAATACCCAGTCGAAGAGAAAAGTCAAAGATTTCGACCAATCTCTCAAATACATAAATCAGAATGGGAATAGAATCTTTGTATTGACTTTAAGACATTTAATATATTGCAAAATAGAAATAGAGGCATTATGCTTCCTAAACTACAAATCTTGTTGTTGAAGGCGATAGGGTTCTCATAAACTTCTAAACATCAGTTGAATACATCGAAATATGATACTAAACAACCATAGAACGCAAGCGAAAGGCTAGCAGTAATCCAGAGATAAATTCCAAGGAGAAAACAGTTAACAATAACGAATCTTGTATTTTCAGAAATTTCTTAAAGGTGAAAACAAGATTATATATCTATATATCTATATCTATATATATATATTCTCCCAACAGTTTCAGAATCAAAACATAACTATTCCAGTCAGGGTTTGAATCGCTTCACCCTCGGCCTTAAGTGAAATTATACAATTAAGTAATCCCAGTCGAAGTGTCGGTATAATCTTGTAGATGGTTCATAGTCGAAAGGCTTCATAAACTTAAATTAAATTCAAATTACAGAGGGTAAATCGATAATGCAGTTATGGAAAAAATACAAGTGCCAAGCTCCCTATGGAGCCACAACCTTAACTTCAAAAGAAATCAAGCCAGAACCCTTGCATAATCGGAATGAACATAATCCAGTTTCAAGTGGACCAGATAGCTGAGCCTTAGGCTTGACCGACAACTTGTCCATCGTACGGTCTCTGCAAAACCCTCCACTCTCACTGGGTGGGAAAAATAGAGATTAATATGTTTTCTTTAGCAAATAAAATGACAGAGAACAAGTTTGCAAATAAAGCCTCCGTTAAATTTACCTGGAAAGCTCAAGAGGGCAAATCGTTTGACGATAAACTCATACCATGAGTGCCGGCGAACTCCAAAGGTTGAAGAATGAAACCTGGGACATCAAGTATCCCTAGAAACGAAACACAGGTGGTAAGAGATTCTCAGAGCATAGGAAAGCTCTAGTAGAGGGTTCTCAAACCCTTAATACAACCATCCCAGAAGAAACCAGAAACAATAACCGCAAAGGAAAAATGAAAGGGCAAACATACCCCTTCGACGTTTAGAAACCCCAAGAAACCCCTCCTCCGTCCGATCTAATGGAGAAACTGGTGCCGTTGATCCAGAATGGATCCCAAGGTGACAGTGAACGAGGTACAACAGTAATGACTCCAGCAAAGCGCCACCTCCACCTAGGTCAAGCAACAACAACTAGAGTTAATGTGGGAGGATGAACCATGAAGTAGGTATTAATTGCAGGAAGGAATGAGACTTCCATTGATGGTGGTGTTATCAAACAATACCATAATCATTTATTTGGGAAGGTCACGAAAGGGAAACAAGTGGACTTGGTGAGCTGAGCCACCACAAGAGACAGACAACTATCCTCATCTCGACTATATAGTCTCAGTGTAATCTTAGATCAAAGTTTGAGAGGATATCATAATGTAATTCTGAATATTAATTCCTAACCAGTTTACAAAAAAAATACACGTTATGCTTTAATTATGTGTAATAGTTTTCATTGGAATGATAATGCTCACATGCTAATGGAAATGCTAGGAATTGTTGAATAAGATAAGTAATTTTTTTATTTTTTTATTTTTTATTTTTATTTTTATTTTTATTTTATTTTATTTTTTATTTTTTAATTATATGTAAATGTTAAATAGATGGGAAGAGCAAAGCATATAAACTAATCGATAACTAATTATTTAAAATTTTACTCTAATAATAATACAGTGATTAAAACATTTCTAATCAATTCCACTTCTAATAAAAAATATAAATAATTAATTGCATATATAAAAATAGCAAACCATATAAACTAACACTATATGATTAAACACCTAAAGCTAAAATTTTGTAGGTTATACAAAATTATAAAATTATAAGGGAGGAATTACAACTAACATCACATGTTTGAAGTCTATGACTACCTCTATGTTATAGTAGACTAGAAATTTGGAGACTTTTTAAAATTCTTTTACTTCATATTTTTGCAATAGGATTACCTATATGTTAAAGTAGAAATTTGAAATTTGGAAACTTCTTACAGATAATGTATAAGAGGTATAAATATTTTTAATCAAAGAGTATGATACGGTTGATTAACGAGCTATTTTTGTTGTGGTTGTAAAAATTGAAATAAGTAGAGAGGATAATCGTTTTTTCTCACAACCATTAAAATATATTTAATTAAGTAGAAGTACATTAATATTTAAATTTTTTTAAATAATATATATATTATATATATTATATTTTATTAAATGGAGTTGTTTTTAGTGTGACAGAAAAACTTGAAGTGAAATCTTGATTTGTTAAGTAAAATATTTCATAGAAATTATATAAAAACAATTGCTATGGTGCGAGTCATAAGGTATCTAAAAAAATTGAGCAAATGGAAGAGGGTAGATGACCTAAGGTTGTCTTTAATGATAGATTGTGCAAGAGCAAAAAAACTTGGATGCAACAAAATAACAAATGGTTTAGTAAATGGGGTATTTGCTTGAACTTGTGTCCCATAAACAACAAAGAGATAAAATCTTTTGTTATGGAAAAGTTCTACAAACGTAATTGGGATAAAGAGCCAAGAAGAAGGAAAAATTACTATATTGAAGTGTTTAATTCCACTCATAATCATCAACCAAAAGCATACATAGAGGCCAATCTCTCTTGGAGAGCCAAAATTCTTATTGCTCAGTTAATGCCTACTTCTCATCAACTCCGTTGTGAAACAGGGCGCTGGAAAAGGCCAAAGGAAATGTGGGAGAAAATGGTATGCATTTTTTGTTCTTCCGGAAAAGTGGAAACATAAAAACATTTCATTTTAGAATGCGAGGCCTTCAAAGACAACAGGGACAGTTATGCAGATATGCTGGCAGCTAGCTCTTGGGATAATCTATTTAGCGAGGGGTTTGTCGAGACGCTGGGAGCATTTATTGTGAATCTTCATAGAAAAAGGAATGAATACATCAAGTAGCTGAAGAAGCAATCTGTCCCATATGCTATCTTTAGCCTCGTGGACATTAAAATAATTTCTTTCTTTCTTTCTTTCTATAAGAGAAATTTTTGTCTGACGCGTTTGGAACCAACAAGTGTGGTTCGTCATCGGGACCAAATGAAGAGGGAGACCATGACAAAGGCTTATCTGATTTATGTCGAAATTCTTTGCTTAATTTATTATGGATCACAAAAGCCTAAATACAGAAATTTTGATTTCTGTTATTTAAACTAGTTTTTTGACTGTATATATGGATTCATCACCTTGAAAAACTTGTAGGGCGTGGGGGTTACCCATCAAGCTTGTGATTTCAATAAATTATGGTCGGATTTTAGAGCAAATAGACCGGGAAAAACCCACTAGAAAAACTTCCAAAAAATCGTACTAAAAACAACTCACATAAAAATTATATTCAATTAAAATATAAGCACATTAATGCTTTTAATTTTTTAAATATATATATATATATATATATATATATATATATATATATATATTATATAATTTTAATTTTCTTACATAAAATGTTTTTGACAAAATCATAGGTTATTAAAACTTGGAACTCAAAAATCATCGTCACTAAATTGATTATTTTATCTCAATTTTATTTTTATTATTTTTATTTTTTTGTGAGAAAATTAAAATCCCACAAAATTGTATTGTAATATTTTGACAAAAAAATATAAAATAATTAAAATCTTAAGTAGTGTTTTTATTTAGAAAATGAAAGAACATTGATATAGTTGGTTTATTTTTATGTTAATTGAGTATAGTTTGGATGATTAGGGAAAAAAAAGGTGTGAGATGCACTCTCCAATATTAATTGAGTATAGTTTGAATGGTTGTGGGGAAAAAAGTGTGAGAGACACTCTCCAACCTTGTATGAAAGAGATGTTGTAATGTCCTGTTATGTTATATAAACATGTTGACTAGATCAAATTGCATAATAATATAAAATATAAATTAAAAAATTAAAAATAAATAAATAAATAAATTTATTTAAAATAAATTAAAATGTCAAGCCTATAGTGTCTTGGATAGACATAGGGTGCTTTGTTAAGGCACCCTTGATGTGAAGTCACCAGTTCAATTCCCTACCCAATGTGGTGATATATTGAAAATGATGACAAAAATAAATAAATTAAAATTTCAAAAATATAACAAATTAATACTTATAAATATAGTTTAAGGTAAAATAGAAGTCATAGAGTCAATTCACAGACAATTTTAGTTTTGACAACCCAGGTTTTACCAATTATATATATATATATTATATATATATATATATATAAATATATATATATATATATATATATATACTAGCCTAGAGTGCCGAGCGAGATCAAATCTCTCAGGGTACAAACCTTTCTTAAAATTTTGCACTAAAAAACTAAAAAAATAGTCTTTGAACTTGATAAATCTAGAGTTAAGATGGATCTAGGTTGATATAATTATAGAAAGAATTTACAATTATTCATAATTTATGTTCTTAACTTAGGAAATATATGATTATTATTTTTATAGTGAAAGATTATGGCATCAAGTTTTAAGACTTGATTTGAGAAATAAATTTTACATTTTAAAGGCATAGACTAACTTATAGACAAAACTTGAGTTTAAGTTGTTTAATCTCTAGAATTTGAGTGGCCTAGGGATTTTTGTGCGGAAACTTTTTATTTATTCAAAATGTATTTTAAAATGACAAAAAATCATATTCTTACTTGAAATTGTATTCCCCATTCTAGTGAAAAATATTATTTGTCTATAAATAAGACTATACCCATTTAAATATTTTTATTTTTTTATTAACATAATATTTTATCAATTTTAATTAAAATGGATTAAAAAAATAAAATAATTTTAAATTAATAAATCTATACTATTTAAATGTCCCTAAAGGGTTTTTTTAATGGTCTAATCCGTTTTTACAGCTAACAATGCAGTTTAAACCATAAAACTAGAAATGGTGAAATCCTACTCCATTAAAAATAAAAAATAACGTTATGCTGCACCTTTTTCATTATGCGGATTTTCATATCTTAAATGTTTTGCACAATTCACTAGGAGGAGACGGACATCCTCATCAAATTTGAGAGAATTCGACGGGCTTTTGGCCTACTTGAATCTTCGTTCGTCGCCATGAAAATAAGCGAGGAGAGCTGTTGAGACAACCCGTTTGTAGAAAGAGTTGTTGAAAGCTCAGCTAAGTTCGTATTCGTAACAGAGAGTGTCAACTAAGTTTGTATTCATAACAGAGTGTTGAATATTAGTTCGTTGCCATGAAGATAAGCGAGGAGAGCTGTTGGGGCATCCCGTTTATTGAAGAATTGTTGAAAGCTCATCCAGCTAAGTTTGGATTTATAACAGCGGGCGCAGAGAAGTTCAGGTTTCAAGTGCTGGTGTCAGAGGTTACCCATGACCAAAATCCTCGTTTTGTTCGCTATGGGTACCGTCTCGATAAGGAATACTTCTACCCTGCCAGGTGCTACACTTTATGCTTTCCTTGTGCTTGTTTTGTGCAAAATTTCCTCCCGTAGCTCATGATTTATAATTGCCAATGGCAGCGCTATCAAGTTGAGTGTCCCTGCTGCCATACCACAAAAATTTCAAGATCTACAGCATTCTTTGGGTACTTTCTCCACATAATTTATAGTGTGAACTCTGTTTTTTTTTTAACAAAACATTATCAATGGTGCGTTGAATATCAACACTAGCCCAGAACTGTCCTAAGAAACCTGGCTATGCTTGTGTAATGATGCATTGCATATAGACAGTAGCCCAGAACTGTCTAAAAATCCTGGGTGCATTGAATATAATTTGAGTACCATGCCCCTCTAAAAAATAATGAATATTTTTCTTTAACAGTTAAAATTTTTGCAAACTGTTAATGGGATCTTGGTTAGTCGGTAAAGAGGGGTGTTCCATAGCCCACCAATGTTCAACTCGTCCAAAAATACGTTTTTCTCCTCGTAGGCTGTCTCGTCCATGCAAACAGGCCTTTTGATGTGGTCGGGTCGACTTTTTAGCCAAAACGATCTTTGTAAAGTGTTTATAAGCCGACTATTATTGCCACACAGCAATAATAAGAAGCGTCTTGTCAATTTTGGTTTTGCTAACTGGAATTTCCTTCTCACATGCTGTTAGTGCTATTTAGCCCTTTTGTAACTTTTGAGAGCTTCTTGATTTGAAAACAGGTAGGAGAGTAACATGCACAACTCCAGTGTCATTTTATCCAATTTTGGAGGAAAATAATGTTTGTAATTTGCATTGCCCCAATGGCAGGATAGAGATGACAACTGTGGCACATGAAATTCGTAAACTCTTCTTGGTAATCTGAATTTCTACCTATCAGTCATGTGAGGATAACATTGGTGTAACTATATTGCATCCGCTAAATATGAAATGGATGTTGAATTATTTGGTCATCAATTATCATTAGATATGTCCTCTGCTATCAGTAAGTAATGTATGTTGAGGGGTAACATTGGGGTAAATATATTGCATCATTAAATATGAAATTAATGTGGAATTATTTGGTCATCAATGATCATTAGATATGTTTTCTGCTATCTCCAGGTAGAGTTATGTATGTGGCTTCTTTTGCAGGAATAAAAAGTTTCTGTTAAGATTCAAATGTATACAACGCAACCCCACCTCTCCCCCGACCAAGGTATACGTTCTTCTTGTTTACACTGACCACAGATGTGTTTGCTAGCTATTTTCTCCTTGCAGACAAGCATACTCATGATCTTAAACACCGTTGACTATAATTCATGACATGATAATTACATAGACAAACACCGAACTAGTAATCTCCACGTCCTGTAAAGGGCACTATCCAAGTTGGATTTCATAGGAGAAACAGACCTTGCAAAAGAAAATATCAGCTACTTGACAGCCAGCTTCTATGAGTATGGGATGGTTGCTACATATTGGCATCTAATTAGCTGACTGAAGGTGATCTTTTCAGATCCAGCTCCTATTCTCCTGGATCCACTCTTGTATTTTTGCCATCCCATTCCCAGTCATGAAGCTGATAGTGATCATTCAATCTCAACAGGCTCCTCAACAAATCTATAACAGCAACATATTCTTAAAAAAAAAATTCCCCAGCTCTTCTCAACATACGTTTTGCATATTGCCTTGCTTTACTAAACAGCACAAAGGCATTGCACTTCTTACTCTTCCTTGGCTTTTTTGGATCTGCCATTTTCTCCTCCATTAACAGACTCTTTGGAGCAAAAATCTCTCTTGGAAAGTTTGTTGTCAGTGGTCTGTGTTACCAACCAAAAGTGGGTAACCGATAGGAAAAGATTTTCCTCATCATTTGTCTGCCAGCTAGCTAGCAACCCTCGGATGGCCCACAGATAGCATTACATCAGAGCTCTCCACCTCTGTTCTGGTCAATGCTCTCCCCCATTTGGCATTTTTCTTAAAGGAAGGTGGGTCATCTATTGAAAGGTACATTAACCATTTTTGTAATCATGTACTTTTATTTAATGTTTTGTGGCATACTAATATGGATCACATGCCAAATTGGATGATTCAGTACTCTTGATTGTACCCTTCCTATGCTTCACCTAGGAGGTCATCCTTTGCCCTTAGTCCAGTGTGACCTCCCCTTAGGTCCTTCCCTCAGGAGGGGCACTAATAAGAGGCAGGAGGGGCACTAATAAGAGGCATTGATTGAAGTAACGTGCCTAGGGTAATCCATACTTACCACATTCCATATTTCCCTTATTATCCACATCCATTCTTTGGGTTGATTGTCATTTGTCATTAGGACTAGTACCTTACATCCTCATCTTTGAGTTAGGGCCCGAAATTTTTCACTAAGAGGTTGATGTAGCTGAATGAATGATAAAAGCATATGAAGCCACAACTAAAGAAAAGAAAAATGCAAAATATGGCTGGGACATAGTAAGCATGTGGGAAAAAGCTTAGCATGAGCTTTGCCCCTTTCATTATCCATCACCCAGTTCCTTAGCATATCATGCTCCATTATAAAGAAACTCTTGAATGTCCGAACTCCGATGAGCAAGCACATGCTACATCTTTAAAGGGCATTGGAAAAACATAAAACCAACTTAGTCTCTTAGGCTATGCAAGAAAGAAAAATAAATCATTAATGTAAAATGTGCACCAAGGGATGGAAAAAATAGGTTGAGGAAAGGGGTAACTCAGGCCTCCACGATTGCTCCCTCTTCTCATTACAGTGCTCACAGATGTTGAGCCCCCTCTAACTCGTACGATGGCTATGGCCATCTTCCTCGAGGTCTTGCTAACTCCATCATCATCATTATTACATGCACATATAGATTCATGGGTTTACTTGTGAAATGTGGGCTAGAAGCACCTAATAGGGTCGAAGGTATAATCATCCCTAACACAAGTGTGATAATTTGCTTACGAATTCTAAGCTAGAAAGACATTGTAAGGCAAGGTTTGTGTGAACTATTTTTGTGCCCCTAACATTGAATATGATCCACTATGATACTTTAATGGCTTTTGTCCTAGATGATGTTGATATCACTTTATCTTGAGGGTATGTTTCAAGTGGTTCATTACTCATGCAGTAGACATCCTTTGAAGGAAGACTTGACACTTATCCAACACCATTCATTGGATGCTTTGTCCATTGTTGGGAGTAGATATGACCTTATAGCCCCAACGTTGCCTACATGAGATGGACTTTGGGCTTTGAAGAGACTTCCCATGGTTGTATGGCCCTTGCAACACCTCTAGATGCTGAAATGTTGTACCAAGAAGCCAAGGCGTTGGCTTATTTGATGATGTGCCCAAATGGACCCAGTAAGCCACATCTAGGCCAACCTTGACCCTGTTTAATGGACATTGTCTTGTTCTGGGGCCTAGATGATGATGGAGATCACTGAGATGACTTGGGAGAGCTAGCACATTATGCCTAGATGCTAATGCTTGCCTCAGAGCTTTCCATGTCATCCCCACATCCCCTAAAAGGGTGACATGAGCCTTCTTGGAGATGATGTCATGGTGGAGGAGATGTTATTTGTAGATGCATCCATGCACTTTGATGATTTCCTTGGAGTGAGGAGCACTCATGGACCACTTTATCACCTGTTTGATGGAGATTGTCCATTTTAGGAGGATGATGTCATGAGGGAGAGCATTTATTGCCACATGTGTGGGAGACTTTGATGCATTTATTATGTTTTAAAGCTATCTTAAGGCCTACTTTTGACCTTTAGGCCTAATTGAACGCTTAAGCAAACTTTTAGGGCTTTTACTTATAAAATTATGAAAAGTGACTTGGTTTCTGTCATATAAATAGAGGGAAATCACTTTCATTTTTATCTTGACACATTCGTCACACTTCTCTCTCCCTTAAGAAATGTGCACCAACTCTCTTGTACTTTTCTCTTGGATGCAATAGACATTTAGTGGAGTGAATTGTTTTGGGAGGGAGATCTTTGCATGGAGAGGTTTTTTGGGATTGATGAAGTGAGTTTTGGTGGAAATTGTGTAAGTTTATTGTCATTTTCTTCCATTTTGCATGTTATATTCCTGAAATTAGGGTTTTTACTTATCCCACCTTAAAAAGTGCAACATCTTTCTTGCAATATTGATTCTTTATGGTATGTAAAATTTGTTTTGCAAGAATTTATCAAGGGGACTTGGTTTATGCATCCCTTGACCTTAAATCTTCCATATAGAGAAGTCACTATGGTCTCTAAGAGAAGAAAATTAGTCTTCCACCCTCTTCATCCAAGGCCCTCTATCATAGACCTTGCCCTAACTGTCTCCATTGCCCAATTGCGAGAAGACACTAGACTAGTTGTGGTGATCATCCTTAATTTCCTATCTCTTTCTTAATTCATGGTAACTAGGGTTAGGGTTAGCTTAAATCTACATTTTATAGCAATTTTATGTCTATTTTGTTGTTTCCCTATTGGCGAGGATTGCATTTAATAAATACAAAAGGGCACAATCTAGCATTAATTGCATATTTTCACCCCAAAATTAGGGCTAACATCTAGATAATTATTGTTGTCATGTGCATTTTCAGCCATAAAAACTTCATTGTTTACCTATCCTTTGCTTGCCTCTTTGATAGCCTTTGTCCCTTTGTTGATCTTATCATTTGTAGGCTATTTCTCAAGCTATTATATGCCATCGTTTGCCCTAACTATGCATATCATTAAAACCGTAACTTATAACAATATTCTTCTAAATCATAAAGGTCTTATGAAAGTGTACTTGAACTTTTGCAACTCCTATATCAATGTTTTCAAGGTTTGGCCTATTACCACAAAATCTAGCAGGCCTTGAAGAGGGAAACCCTACAAGGCAATAGGTAGATAAAGTGCTAACAATGGGGTAGAGGCCTAGTGTCACCTCAGCCAAAACCCCCCACTCTTTACAGATTTTCACCATTGGGAGGAGTCCCGGTAAAGGAAGAGTCACTTAAAATAAATATGGTAATGATAAGGTACAAAGTGACCCCACTAAAGATCATTCAAGAAAGAGGCACAACAATGGTACAAGGCTTCAAAGAAGCAAATCACTCTCAAAGAAAAGCCCTAGAAAAGGGAGGCTCAAGAACTAGGGTTTTGAGGATTTTTGTGTTGAAAATTGGGGCAACTATGGGACGAATTTCCCCATAGGAACCCAACTACCCCAAGGGAAGCCAATCTAGCCCAAAAGAGAAAATTCAAATGGATAAAAGAAATTACTATTAACTGGTTTGTCTCCTCTCTTTATTGTTTAATATGGCACACATTTAGTTGGGCAAATAACTATTAAGGTTTGTGGTAAATATATTTAATATTATTTTGACAAAATTCAAATTTGTGTTTTCCCTCCAAAGATTACAAGTTGGCCTCAAGTTGGCATGACCCAAGGGACATGTCCCTTCGTATGAACAATCAACTATAAAAGGGCGTCTATCCTCGACCAATGGACATGCGAAACTTGAACCTTTGTGGCTCTTCTTCTGTGGTCTAGTATGACTATTATCTTTGGCCTAATATGGCTCTTCTCTGCGGCCTAGTATGATTATCTTCTATGGCCTAGATAGGGCTACTTCTATGGAATAAATAAGGCTACATATGTAGCCAAATTGTAGCTACATCTACGACCAAATTGAAGCTACATCTGCGGCCTAATTGGAGTAACTTTTGCGGCCTAGTTAGGGCTACTTTTGTGGTCATGTAGTTGTACTAATGGGCTGTCCTAACTTGCTCAAGTACTATACTTTTTGGGGACCAAAACACCTAATGGAGGACTATCTTGGAGTGCTATGAGTGATGGCAAAGAGTAGGAATAAGGCCACATACCTTAAGGGTTCAACGCAATAAGTCCAAGGGCTGCAAGAAGGTTAATGCAAGTCTATTATGTCTGAAGAAACCAATGTTCCACCAAGACTTCGGTGTGGGGAGACGCACAGGCGGGACGTGTGGGAGTACCCTCAAATTTTAGGGAAATTTCAGGGGTGCAGGGGGATGCCAGGGGAATATAATTTTTAATTTTATCTATATATATATATATATGTATGTATATATATAAAATTCAAGTTCATATTCGTTGTTGAATAATGAAAGCATAAATATTAAATAGACTAATAGTAATATGGATACCAATACATTAAAAATTGAAATTTGATCCACACATAAAATTTAAATTCATAATTGAATTAAATAATGACATACATTGATCAATCCTCATCATTCATTTTGATACATACATCATTCATATGACATACTCATTGTTCATCCATACCACGAGATTCAATAAAAGAATTCAATAATGAAATATTCAAATACATTGATCCATATCATTCATCATTCTACAATCTACATTGATTTAAAAATTAAATTCATCATTCTAGAATCTAAATTGAAAGCAAAACATAATAGTATATTACTATATACTATATATAGACACTAAAGTTTTGAGGGGGGACGCCCAGACGCACCCCTTTTGGGGAGTCTCGTCCCCCACACTAGGGAAACGCACCCCCTTGTGTCTCCACAAGGCTCCCCAAAAAGGGTGCGTGGGGAAATGCACCCCTAGTAGACTCCCCGTCCAGGGTGCATGGGGTGCGTGCACTCGACCTTAGGGGACGCGACCCTGTGGAACATTGGAAGAAACCCTAGCCGTAGTATATTCAAGAAACTTGTGCTCAGATTCGTTTGATCTCTAGGTTTCTAGGGAGACATCTTAAAGAGGTAAGTAGTTTGTCTTTCTAAAGTTGTAGATTTTCTAAGCGATAGCGTCTACTCTTATTGGGAGACATAGGGCAGAGATTGTGACCTAAGTCTTGTGCTTACGATAGTGATAGATAGAAGAAGTCTTTGTGCCTATAACCATGGTGAATGGAAATACTATTGGAGTCTACGACAAAGATGAATGGCTTAATCCTTGAAATGGACAATAGTGATTCTTGATAGTTGTTCTAAAGATATAACTTGGCAATGGTATGACTTGACAATTCTTGTACAACAATTATATGACACGACAACCCCTCTATGACAATAATGCATGCAATATTCTTGTGACAAGATGTATGGCAATATGGCAGTGATATGTATGATAGTATTGTATATGACAGAAATATGATGTATAGATATAGATGTGATGAATGACAGTGATCATATGACATGTATATAACAATGACCTTGATGCACATGCATATATGACAATGACCTTCATACAGATCTATATGGATATGTGACAATGATCTTCATGACAGTGCTCTTGATATGTGACAATGATCTTCATGACAATGCTCTTGATATGTGACTGTGATCTTCATGACAGTGCCTTTGATATGTGACCTTGATATTTACGATAGTGCTCTTGATATGTGACAATGATCTTCATGACAATGCTTTGGATATGTGACAAAAGAGCTACATGGCAGTGACCTTGACATGATAGTGACAACCTTTGATGTATCACAGAGAGACTCTAATGTATGGCTTGACTCTACAATGATGAGATGACAGTAAAGTGTGTAGTGCTCTATGACAGTGACAATGATATTGTGTTCCTATGACAATGTGATGAAAGAATTATGTCTCATGATAATTGTACATTGTATCTCAGCTGAACATTTGATGAATATTTAATAGAAGAAGAAGAATTGATTATGGGTTTTCCCCCTTGTGGGGTTTTGTACTGGTCTCTAACCAAAAGTCTTGGTGTCTCTATTGTGTATGCTTTTCTTTACTTGTTCCTTACTGTTCCATTACATTGTTGATATTATTGTTCTCTCTACATAGTTGTTAATGATGATATAATATTATGGGGTGAATGTAATATGAAAATATTAAAAAAAAAGGTTAAAAAATGCAATTATCTACAAAAAAGAACAATCTAGCCCTAAAATTTAACATTTCAATGGTAATAGGTATTCACAAGGTCAAGAACAAAGAAAAAGGGTTTCTTGCAAAAATGATCAGCTATTCCAAGGCTCATGAAACCCTCAAGAAAGTCCTCAAGTTGAGGGAGAAGAAACTAGGGTTTCTTTCTTAAGGCAATACGTACGACAAGAGATTTTGATTCGATTCCCACCAAAATGATCAGTTAGATAGCCTAGACCTATCTCTTGATGTTTAGGCTCTCAAATCACTAGAAAGCCTCCTCCCTAAAATTCCGCTGCAAGCCCTAGATTTTTTCCCTAGCCTTAAAAGGACCGAATTTAAGGAGATAAATTTATGGAAAAAGGTTGAGGTTGATCACCACGGACTTGGACTAGTGCCTTGCCCATTGGTTATATGGATTCAATGGTGCTCTAAATAAGCCAAATTTGTTGCTAAGGAGGCCAAAAATTGATGCGCTGCATATCAAAATTCCAGCATTCAACCACTCAATGATAAATGGTGTTTCAGTTTGATGGAGAGTTATAAGAATTCCTCCACTAGGAACATTCATTACATGTTATACAATGAGTAACATGTGCAAGTCTCAACTAGATAGCCATTGAAATTTATTTTTAACAAATTAGGGTACAATCAAGTGTTGAGAAATCCATAGAGGTGGCAGTTAAATGATTTCTCTTATTGTGACATTATCTTGTGATGTTTTTCATTATTATTATTTGATCTTTCGAATTATCTTTTCTTATCATCAAGACTAATGCCAAGCAACAAATAGAAGAGAACACAAGAGATAAGCACGTTGCCAGGGAAAAACTCCCCTCGATGGGAAAACCCAATCACAAATTCTTCCTTCAGTAGATTCAAAAGATGAGACGACCAAGACCCTTACAATCTAGACTCGAGACTACCTCCATCAAGTCATCCTTGTTCCTTTCACTGTGGTACTATCGAATACTTGCCACTAACTTTTCACTGAGACATCATCACTGCAATATCTCTGAGACCTTATCATTGTAATAGCAACGAGAGACTTCATTTCTGTGGTGGCATTGAGGTCTTCCCATTGTGATAATACTGATCCCTTCTCACTGTGGTGGCACTGAACCTTCCATGCTGTGGTAGCACCGAACCTTCCATACTGTGGTTACACCAACACAGTGTTTGCACCGAGACCGAAGTATAGTAGTAGCATCAAAACGTGGGAGCACCAAATTGTGATAGCAGCGAGATTATAATGGCATCGAAACTGTGATAGCCCGAAACTATGGTCACTGTAATTTCCGCACCTGTCTTTAGTGAAATTATCTCTATGATTTAACTCGAGCTTCTGTGGTTGGATAATGCGAAAACCTTAGGCCTGTATATATAGTTGTTTCCCATAAAATAAACCAACATGACTTCGTTGAAGGGTTGTGTCTCCATTTAGGTGAGGCTGACATGATTTCACTTGAATGTAGCTAGCTTGATGATGATCTATTTGAAGTCGTCTTGAAGGAGACTTTGAGGAGGCTGACTTGATGATGATCAAGGAGACTTGATGGAGGAGTCTTTGACTTATAAACAAATTGACTTTGACCCAAATAAATAATCCTAAAGCCTCCAATGGAGGCTTGACCTATAACAATTGACCCAAGCATGAAACCCATGCTTTAACAAATCAATTCTATAATAATAAAAATCAGTTTGCTTTTCTTTTGACAAATATATTACATTTTGACTTCAAGTACAATTATGAAGACCGAACCTAGTTACATTCTTCAACATCAGGCATAATCTAGAAGCAACAATTCCATACATTAGACAAATTCAAAATGATAATCTTCAATAATAGCACTTACAAGATAACAAGTAGTGTATCTATCCATTCATCAAAGAAATAGCTCCAAAGACAATCCTAAATAGCTTCCAAACATCAAAATGCATTCCAAGAAGGAACAAGTGTGAATTCCCTTGAGATTTGAATTCTCCAAGTGATGACGGTGAGAGAGTGAAATAACCTCTATCTTATTTATACATGTCTAATGAACTCTAATTTAGCCTAAAAACCCCTCGAAGTTGTAAAATGATGGGAAAAACTAATTGAGGTTACAAGCCAACCTCATAGCCAATGCAAAACATAGAAGATAGCCCACAAAAGAGGCTGAAATGTTGACATCATGCTTGCGTAGGTCCTTTTAGGGCAAACGTTGGGCTCCTCCAGTGCCAAGTCGAGTGTAGAGGGCTCCATAAATCATGATCTAGGGGTTGGTCCCTCAATCTCCATGCAATTCATCCTGTGGGTCCTAGTTTTGTGTTTGGGGTACAAAATAGGTCTCATGGGTCTCCTCGTAATAGAGTAAGTTGGTTCTGCTCCAACGTTGAGGGCTCAGAGTATGGTGCTAGCCCTCCCATGTCTCAAGGGGTGAGACAAATCTCATCTGGGCCTCAGATAAATTGCCACAACCCCTGCATGCTGCTAAGCTGACTGGGGGCATGTTGGTCCAAGTGCATAATCTCATGAGTAATGTGGGGCAAAGCATAGACTATCGTGGTGCTGTAAGTGCCCATGGAATAGAATGATGCTCTGCAAGTGATGGGAGTCCCATGGCTCTCAATGCTTCACTTGTAGGGTGTCATATGTTCCTCTAATGGACTTAGGCCCCAATTAAACTGCCCAACCCATGATGAAAACCACCTACCAATCACACACAATGTCTAGTGCTGCATCTTCACCATTAGGTACAATTAATTATTAGTGCATAAGTGAACCAAGCTTGTTAGTGAAGGACAAATTGAGACTTCATATGGTGATTCTCTTCCAAATTTGGGGCTTTGATCACGTAATAGTATTACCTCCCTAGGCAGGAGTGGCTAATATATAATCCTATTAGGTGTTCCTAGCCCTTAAGGGGAAAGACATGTCCCTAGTACATCCTTCAATCAATAGGTGGCATATGAATAATGATGGAATGGATGGGGATAAGGGGTTCTTAAAGCCAAATGCCATGGGCCAAAGGAATAGCAATAATGAGGATGTCCACATATTGGGTATATAGATGTAAGGAGGGAGCAATCGTGTATGCATGAGTTACCCCAACCTTTGTTTTTCCACCCCTCTTTATTGGTCTTTTGCTTTTTCTTGATTTTTCTTTGTATTATTGCTTGAAGCTCTAAGAAATGAGAGCATGCTATGCATGATGTAAAGCAGTTATTACCCCCTTAAAGGTGGGAAAGTTCATTGCCCACGAGGGGTTGGGACGTGCATGGGTTCTTTTAATGATGTGTTGGGGCAATCACTGGCCCTAGGAACAAGGGTGATGGCAATAATGATAAGGGGTAGAGCTCATGCTTGGCTTTTGCCCACGTGCTATTATTAATGTCCCAACCATCTTTTGCATTTTATGATTTTCTTTTTCTTTTGTTTCTTGCTTGTGGTCACAATATGCTTTTAACTTTCTTTTAGCTACATCAACCTCTGGGGCAGCGTTTCGAGGCCCAACGCAGATATGTTGGCAAGGGGAATAGACGTACCAGTGCCCTGTGGACCCAGTGGTCATGTGGACCCAAAGAAGGTAAATAATGAATAGGGCTCATAATGTACATAGAGAAGTGATAAATATGGTATGGGAAAATGGGACCATGCTACCAAAATTGAGGTTTCCCAAGTAGTGCCCTTCCTAAAGCTATAGGCCCATAGGGGAGATCCCAGAGGACTAGGATTGAAGATTAACCCCCCATTTAAGGTGAGGGAACAAAACTATGATCAAAGCCCTTACTTCTTCCAAGTTACCCAATAATCCATGCCAAAATTCCAATGGTCCATCGAGTTTCCAGGATGGGGAACTTGGGAGCGGGGATACGCACAAGGGGGACATATATAAGAAACCCCAAAATTTAGGGAATTTTTGGGGAAATTGGGGGACGTCATAGTCATAAAAATGATCAAATTATAAATTAATAAAATTTAATATATAAAAATAAAAAATAAAATCCCAAAATATGTCAATAACTAAATAGAAAATCTTAATAATTATGAAATGTACATCTAAAGACTAAATATGAGCATCATTACTTATTAGACTATTATCATTTGACATTTCTGCATTGTAAATTTAAAAGTAAATTACTAAATTGAATCCATCATTTGACATTATGCAATGTTCCTTCTAAATTCATCATTTGGCATGATGCAAGGTACATCTAAATTAAATTAGTAAATTCATCATTTGACAATTGAAATTATGCAATGCGCATCAAATTTTCAAAAACGATAAAAAGTAAATTCATCATATGACAATGACATAGACATTATGTTGAAGTCTAAAATAGCCATAGAATACTAAACTAAAAGTAAACATAGAAAACACTGAGCAATGAAATACTAGTAAATTTCTCAAAAAGTACTAAATAATATTAATAAATACTAAGTCTCAAGTTTTAATATACTTTAAGTTTTTTATTTTTGTTATTGTTTTTATTTTATTTTTTAAGTTTTAAATTTTAATATAATT
>APFE031258341.1:44402-97623 GCA_000404065.3 Pinus taeda
TTTATAAAAATTATTAGGCAAAAAAATGGGGGGACGCAAATCCCCCCGACGTCCCCCTTGCGTTCACCCGACGTTTCCCTGTCCCCCTTGCAAAGGAGTCGTGTTTCGTTGCCAGAAAAATGCCTCCCCAGAGTTTCCCTGAGTTGCCCCAAAAAGGGGACGTGGGGGAAATGTTTCCCTAGGAGTTTCCTCGTCCCCGTAGCGTGGGGGAGCACCGGGGCGTGTCCCCCACCCTGTGGGACGCGTCCCCGTGGAACACTACAAAATTCCCAAATGAACAAGCATAAGCACTCGATTGCACAATGAAAAACATACCTTTTGGGTCGGATTGCCCAGCCTCTAACATGTGCTTTTGACAAATGGGTGAGGAAACACACAACTGATGAAAGTGGCAGAGATAAAGCGACACATGGCATCTGCTACAAAGTGGCTTTTAGGGGCTGCTGGCGGCTGACTGGAAGAAGATGAATATGATAAAAACTCTCCTAGGGGTACCCACTTTTGGTGGGTAACATCTACCTCCAACTAGGACATGAGCTCACCATAGAGCGCATGATCCATGTACTCGAACAGGGAACCATGAGAAGTCTAGCAATCTCCTGGAATGCAGACTAATATCTTGCACATCACTATACAACTATTGGAAGCATGTGCACTGGGCATACTTTATAGCCCATGTTTTTCATAAAATAATAAACCCATACAAAAAAGTAAATCTATACTAAGATGCAAGTCTAATCTACAATGCAATTACTCTAGCATGAGAACATAATATGATGATATTAGCTATGCAAACATAAAATATGAAATGCACCTACATTGCTATGCACGACATGCATATTATGCAAAATCCAAGTATAGTCATACAATTAATGCAACCAACATATCATTAGATCAATGTAACATCTTTTGTTCATACAAGTTCTTGTGAGATAGGGCATCGAAATTTCACATCCTCCTTTGCAAATTTGGCTCAATGAAGGGCAAGGGTGAGAGGTGGAAAAATAAGATGAGCATGAATCAAGGATCATGGATGAGGAGGGAAAAGAGGAATCCAACTTGTGCAATTGGATCCTTTCTTGCAGCAAAAGAATGGAGAATTCAACAATCAAGCCCATGAACTTTCGATGAAGGGAAATCTCGGGCATATCATTCTCATCATTGTCCTTACAAACATCCTAGGAGTGATATGATGAAGAAGGTGAGGGAAGGATAAGGTCATCATTAGTGTTATATATTGGATCATTGTCAAAACAATGACTAGTATCCCATTTTCGCTCTTCTGTATGTAGGAATTCAGAAATGTCAACATCATGCAAATCCCATGGAGCCATTTCCTTGAGTTTCGCATAACAACCAAAAGGGGAGTTGCCAGGGTGAATTCAAACTGCCTTAGGAGATGCCTGCTTCACCCTATAGGAATTGACTTTAAGGTTCAATGAAGAACAAGGGCTTCATTCTTCTAATAGAGTCGCCAAATAAAGATCTATATTATTGTATGGGAACAAGATACACGCTTCGTGTCCCTGAGAACAACGCCAAAATGTTACCACAAAATCTAGCAGGCCTTGGAGAGGGAAACCTTATAATGAAAGAGCTATATAAATTGCTAACAATGGGGTAGAGGCCTGCTAATTTTTGCGTTAACATATTATTTGCTTAGGACAGTTACTTCAGAGTTCCTTATTAGCCCGATTATTGATTAATTTCATTTCCATTAGCAATTACATATTGGCAGTAACTGAGGAAAGAACATAAATGAAAAGTGTTGAAGACAAGAGAAGAGAAGAGAACACAATAATATGGCCCAAGCTAGGGAAAAACCCCAAGATGGGGAAAACCCTTGATCAATTCTTCTTATTATTATAATCAAATGTTCAGCAGAGAGAGAGAGAGAGAGAGTACAATAATTCAATGTCAAAATTGACTTGCTAATTTGTAGATCTAGTATCACAACCCTTAGATAAGTAGATGGCCCAATCACAATTGTAATTCTAGAGCAGTCAAGTTGTTCCTGATGTCATACAGTTGAGGAGACTAGGTCTGGTTAGAGTTACTTGCAATTCATTAAGACACTACTGTAAGCTATCCAATCTATCCAACAAGCATCCAAAATTATCCAATCACATCATCTTTGCACATGCAATTGTTGGAGATCACTTTGATGACTGCTGCTCCTGGTTAGGGTATGTGACATACTGTAACAACCCTCACAAACATATCCAAAATATCCTTCTACTGCTGTGACCTCTCTTCATGATAAGCTTACCTCCCTTTGGTACATGTCTGCACTTAATTCAACCCTCAAATAGGCCTCCACGTCTATCAGTCTTCACAAAATTAGGGCTGTGGCCCACCTGGGTAGATGCATACCCTTTCGGCCAATTAATCAACATGATAAGGCCTGCAGCTAGCTTGAGAAGAGCTCCAGTAGGTGCGGCCCCCCTAGGAGAGGAATTTCTCATAATAACAAATACACCCACACTTCAACTCTTCCTTATGCCTGCGGTCAACCTTAGAGACAAATCAGACCTGCAATAGAAGATATAGACTATGTCACAGGGTTCGGCGAACCTGAAAAAAAATTTGAATGTTCAGGTTCGCCAAACCTGAAAGTCGAACTTGAACAACGAACTTGAACGAATTCGAACCTAATCGAACCTTAAAATTTGAACCTGAAAAATCGAACCTGTACGTATTTTAATGCGAATTTCAACGGTTTTTTTTGAGGTTCGATGGTTTTTTTGGCAGCTTTATTGAACATCTGCATCTGCATGCTCAGATTTCTGCATGATTTGAATAATGGATCGATTTTTACCTATGAACAGTCATGCACTACAGCTGAAATTGAGGAACTATCTTTTTTGAAGTTCCTATGAAATTTACCATCAGGCCAAAGCCATCATGACTCCCACATTCGACGTGCAGTGAATGCTACAAAATTATCTTACTGAGAAACGCCTTTGGTGCATACTTGAAATGATGTGACATTCCTCCAGTAAACTCGGTTGAATCTATTGGTATAGCAATGATGGATATCCATATTAAATGGAAAATCAAGACTTGTACTAAATTGTTTTCAAATCGGTTTTGGCTCATTGTTCTCATGTAAAATCTGTGTGTACAATTTGTCATCTAGAAGTTCCAAACCCTTAGCTTTCATCTCTGTGAAATGATGGCGTGCTTCTTCCTCTAGGCCTACTTTGTTACAAATCCTGATCAAATACTCATAGTTTACTGAATCCAAATTGGGATCCGTTCCACTATGTTGAATCAGGAATGAATATGCTTCCTCAAAATTTCTGTCAAAGAGGATTCCCTTAAGGAGATGAGCATAAGTACCATACAGAGGCTTAATCTCTTCTTCTTTTATTTTATCCAAGAACTGAAGTGCGCCTCCAAGCTTCCTTGTCTTGCAAGCATAATTAATCATTATATCATATGTAAATGCATCCCGTTGGTAGCCACTGTATAGTGTCATAATACATCTAACAGTGGCCTAAAAACTAATCAGTCGTCATCTTATATAATTGGAAGGTTATTTGCATTGTTCAAACTTTAACTCAGTCCATTGTTTGGTATTTTATTAAATTTGGAGGACTGCTAAACTAATTAAAGGTCTGATATAAACACTGAAAGTCTGGTAATAAACATAGCACTGAGCAGTGGTATGATTCACCCATTGTTCAAACTTTAACTTAGTGCATTGTTTGGCATTTTATTAAAATTTGGAGGACTGCTAAACTAATTAAAGGTCTGATATAAATACTGAAAAGTCTGGTAATAAGCATAGCACTGAGCAGTGGTATGATTCACCCATTTTTATTTATATTTGAATTTCACTATTTTATCATTTATTTAAATTCGAATCTTAATATGCCATTGCCAACAAAAACGCAAACATATTTGTATTCATGTGTTTATGGATTGATTTTGAATTTTCTATTATTTTGTCATATCTATATATAATATATATATATATTATATATTGAAAAATATGTATAGTCGAACCTAATGCCGAATCTCATTCAAACCTGATCGGAAAATTCGAATTCGAATTGAACTTAATCGTTGTCGAACTCGAATTCGAACTCGAACCGTGTGACATAGGATATAGAAGCCCAGAAAAATCCACTAATGTGCCCAAACTTGACCCTAAGAGGCTCAACCTTCTGCCTAAGGGACTCGTCCCATCAAACAACCCTACCATGACACCAATCTAGCCCTTCATCCTTCGCTGGAGATACCTTCCTTCTGCGGCCAATTCAGAGAGAAGAAAATGAGTGTGAGGTGCTCAAATGGGGTTGGAGGACACTCCCTTTTATAGGAGGAGAGTGGTTTCACTTGTAAAATTAACTCCAAGTCGACCTTGATAAATTACAGGTGTGGGTTTAATTTCAAAAATATATTTCTCCTTATCCAAATTTGATGAACTTTAGGTCGATTTTGGTCCTCTCGAAAAGAGGAATTTAATGCAATAATTATCTTCTTCAAAAGAGCTTCCCAAAGTGGAATTTGGCCCTAGTTGCCAATTTTAACACTTCTCTCAACTAGGGAGAATTCCACCTGCCAATCCATCATGCCATCCTGTCATGACGAACCATCTTTGCATCTCATCTCAACTGTGTTGAACACTGATATACATAATGAAGAAGAATCGATCGAGAGTGAGTCACAAAACCTTACCACTCTCCACTGAAGAAAGTCAGTCCACATAACCAGGTGAAGAACCGCAATTAGACTTGATCCCAAGTGATCAAGTTTGTTGAACATAATACATCATAGACATAGGGAGTACTACAATACACGATGCGTCCATCGGTATCGCTGTGGTCCTGTTACCCACCATTTTGTGGGTGATATCCCTAGGACAATTTTTTTCTCCAAGATGGTCTTCAACTGGTAGCCAACAACCCCCTGCAGCCACCAACTAGCTCGTTGTGCCACTTCTCTGCCACCTGAGCCATCCATGTGGTCCCTCACCCATCTGCCATGATCTTATGTTTGAAGGTTGGCCTCTTGAACCTAAAGGTATGCCTTGTCATTTGGTAATTGAGTATTGTAGTTTGCTTATCCTAGACACTTCTGGGCATGGATTAATGGGGGGATTCAACGGAAAGAATGGGTTAGGTTTGTGCTCTTGTCCTCTAGACCCCTTTTGGATATTAACCTTGGATTCTAGTCCCATGGGATCTCTTTTACTGACTATTTGGCTTTAGGATTGACATTTCACAGGAAACCTTGATTTTTGTTGCATGGTCCCGCTCCCTCATCCACATATATTGCCCCCTTTCCTCTCATTATAACCCCATTCACCATTTCTCCCACCTGGGTCCACATTCCTCCATTGGGTCCACATAGGGTTAGCCTTCCCCCTCCCCTTGCCCACACCTTGTGTCAGGCCTGGAATGATGCCCCAGAGGTTGATGCAGCTAAAAAGAAAAGTAAAAGCATAATCGACTGCATTTAACAGGAAATGTACCACAAAATGCAAAAGATGGTTGGGACAAACACATTTAGCACGTGGGCAAAAGCCAATACATGAGCTCTACCCCATCATCATGGCCATCACCCTAGTTCCTACAGGTTCTATGAGCCTCCTTCATCATATAGGAACCCATGATTGTCCCAACCCCTAGTGGGCAATGAATCGCCCTACCTTAAGAGGGGATATCCATTGCTATATCTCACACATCATGCTCTTACCCCTTGAGCCCTGAGCAGTTAATTGAAGAAAAATCATAAAAGGCAAAAGACATATAAAGAAGGGTGGAAAAATCAAGGCTAGGCACCTTGTGTACCACGATTGCTCCCTTCTATACATTATATACCCAAGTGTGGGCTTCCCCTTTACTAGCTACCCTTTTACCCCAACATGCGGCCCAAGGCTTCCCCTTTTCATTCCCTACTCCATTCATCCCTCTACCTCATGCAACCACCTTTTGAAGGATTTACCTTGGACATATTATCCCCTTTAGAAGTAGAACCCACTTAATATGATACTTGGAAGACATTAGCACATGCCAAAGGCCATTATAGAAGGGCATGCCATTATGAAGTCCCCACCTGTTGTCCATGGTTTGTAAGCTCTTTTACCTGATTTCCTTGATGACTTGTTGTACTGGAAGGCTAGGGGACACATTGGATCTTATGTAGGATTGCAGGTGGTCTCCATCTTGGGTTTGGTCTCCCTATACGGGGTCTTAACCCTCTAGAGGGCTACATTGGCACATGTAGGGTGTATGTTGAGAGCCATAGGCCTCCACAACCCTAGACAACACTCCATAGCTCCCCAGAGATGTTCAGAGATTGCTCGAGATTCACCTATTAGACGAGAAAGATGCACCTAGTTTACTTTTGCCCAACCAGCCCCACAGATGTACCATGCACTTGGAAAATGACCTAGGACTTGTATGTTGATGTGGTATCACTTACACCATCATCTGAGCACTTACAAATGGTCTACAGGTATCTTCGACTTACTTGGAGACCCATGAGGTCACTTGTGTGCCGTCATAGCCATTGGGAGCACCACAGATTTATTGTGTGGAGAACAAGGGGCCAACCCCTTGTCCATTACTTTTGGAAGTCCAACTCATCATTTTTGCACTTATGGACTTCATTAGGCCTCTTAGAGAGCCCAACAACATGCATTATTGATTATTCGACCTCTTGGGAAGCTTATTATTTTATTTCCGAGTCTCAAAATTTGCAGGGAGGCTAGGACACATGTATTCCAGAATACCCAAAAATCGTTTTGGGAAATTCCACCCAGAGACAGTTTTATTAAAATAATTAATTATTTTTAACGGATGCCTAAGTATAAACTTAGGAAATTAAAATAATTAAAGGGTATTAATAAAACTGGGTGTGAATCTTCTAGAAGAAGATGAAGATTGAGTCAATATGATCTGAGCCATTGATTAGAATTTAATCTGGGCCATTGATTACTCAACGAGAAGGTTATAAGGACTTCAATGGGCATTTGGAAGACACATTGAGTGAGATCAAGAGATTGATTTCTCAAGAGAGTAGCGCAACAGTTGCTGCAGAAGTCATCGAGGAGATTTTTTGCAGTGAGGGGCAAGGAGAGTTTTTCGATTGGAGAGTTTCCTAACCCGGGGATACATTGCAGAGAAGGGAGAGAGAGATCTAGGAGAGGCAACGCAGTGCCACGCAAAGGCAGCGCAAAGCTTCAGAGGGAGTCTGAGATTGAGCTAGGAAGTTGAGTCCCAGAGCCAGAAGCCAGGGTGTGAGACCAGAGGGCTAGAGGAACGAAGTTCCAGACAACAGAAGATCTGTGGAAGAGGTGACGCAGACCCTAGAGAGGTTGACGTAGATCTGCGTAGGCTAATGCAGAGCTAGCATGGGGCCAGCCATCCAAGGCCTAGATCAATGTCGATTCACCAGTGATAGTGTGAGGTATTTCTCACTAATTTCTCTGCTAGTCAGATTCTCTGTATCGGATAGCCAGTAAAGCGTCCAAAGATTGTATTAAGAAACTATTGCATAATAATACAAACCCTCAGTTGTTGCATTGGTCTTCCTAAATTGGATTTTTTTGGGGACATTTGTCCAAAAACAACTGTGTCACCTGTGTGTGCTATTTCTTTCTTTCTCAGTTCTTGTTTCCGCATATTATTTAAGTTGTGAAGACTACAGTTGTATTTATTTCGATGTTTACCGTATAATACTGTAAATAACTTGATTCAGTAGGAGAAATATAATCAGTTGTTGCAGTAGGGATTTGGGTCACTAGATTTTCACATGGTATCAGAGCACAGGTGACGCAAAAGAGTAGACCAGAAGAGCTGAGCGTTGAAGAGGAGGAAGGTCGAAGTGCTGCGTAAGTAGTAGATCGAATTCCAAGAGGGATTGCGCAGTGCAGGCCAAGAGGGTAAGATTCTCAAGGAAGATCTCTCTCTGAGTGAGTTGACAGAGAGGTAAGATTTCCAGATCGAGATTTGTTAGCGGCAAAGGGAGCAACACAGCAAAAGCTTCGGCGTAGAGCAATCTTCAGGTGAGACACAGTTTTCTATAGCAATTGCTGGGGCAGAAAAACATCAAAAGAAGGAAAGAGACACTTTTTGAGGGAATTTCTTCCTCAGAGAATTCCTAGCCAGGGAATTTGATTTCTCAATTGCTAAGCAGTAGTAGAGACGAGCAGATCTATTAACTCCAACAAGGAGTTCATAGGCCAGCCTAGCAGTAGCGTAGAGGAGAGAGGAGGTAGTTCGACATTTTATTGGCAAAGATGGCAGCTAATGGGCTAAGAGATCAAGATCGGTTGGACAGAGCATCCAACTATGTGATCTGGAAGGCTAGGATCTCCTGCCTTCTGGATGAGCATAATCTCAAAGCCTATGTCGATGGTGTGGTCGCTGAACTTGCAGATGCGGGTTCCACTCAAGAAGTACAAGGCTGAAATGGCGAAGGCCAAGCAGTTGATCCTCGACAGAGTGAGGGATCACGTTGTATGTCACATTGCTGGCAAAGGGACGACCAAAGAGATGTGGGATGCCTTGGCTACGTTATATCAAGGATCTTCTGAGCAACGAAAGATGTATTTGGAGGAGAAGATGAGATCAATGAGGATGTAGAAGGGGGAACACATTGATCCGTTCCTATTGAAGCTTCAAGAAGTTCGAGATCAGTTGGCAGCTATAGGATCATCACCTCAGCCCACCGAGATGGTGAGGTTGGCCCTAAACTTAGTCTCAGAAGAATGGCAAGTGTTTGTCTAGAGTATCCTAGGCAGAGAGAGATTGCCGGATTTGGAAGTGATTTCGGTCACTCTTCAACAGGAAGAGATGAGGCGAGACTTAGTCAAGTGCAAACTTGATAGCAGCAATAGCAGTGGGACGAAGCCCAAGGAGGAGGAGGAGAATGCAACCCTTGCATCAAAGGGGTAGCAGGAGCAACGAAGGCGGAAGAAGGACGTCTCTAAGATCAAATGTTTTCGGTGTGGTGAATTTGGTCACTACGCTATGTAGTGTCCTCTCAAGAAGAAGGACAAGGACGAGAAACATGAGCCGCAGGTTACAACCACAAAGATTGAGGAGGAGGAGTTTGCCATGATTGCCCAGATAGCTCTAGGGGAGAGGCGGGGTGATCTAGTACTGTAGTTCGAAAGAACTGCAGATGGGCAGGGTCCATTAAGGAGTCCACCTCATGGATCAATACCTTGCTATAGGAGCCCATAACATAAGTAGCAGGATGGACCAGCATCAGTTGGTGCAAAAGATGACAGAGTGACAGTTGTAGTGGCTAGAAGCGCCAGACACTGAGAAACGCAGAGCAAAGTTGGCAGTAGTGCAGTTGGCATAGTGCAGAGTCAATAGTGAAGCAGAGACTTCAGAGGGTCAGTGCAAAGACTAGCAGTAGTCAGAACTCCAGCAACAGATGCATCATGTTGAACACCTTTGGTTCAGTATTTTGGATGTTTTTCCATTGCAGTTGTTGCAAAAGGCATCAACAACAGTTGAAGCAAAGTTGCAGTGTAGATGCAGTAGGCAACAACATGCAGAGTCTGCAACAGCACAAATGTAGCATTTGCGCAATAGTTGGTGGGTAGTGATGTCAGACATCAACAACGCAGAGGGAGATGTTACAGAGTCAAGGTGATGCTTCAATAGGTTGCATTACTAGAGCACATTCCTCGCTAAGAGGGAGTGTTGATTTCTGGTAGCATCGAATGTGCTCTAAGCCTCAAAATTTGCAGGGAGGCTAGGACACATGTATTCTAGAATACCCATAAATCGTTTTGGGAAATTCCACCAAGCGACAGTTTTATTATAATAATTAATTATTTTTAATGCATGCCTAAGTATAAACTTAGGAAATTAAAATAATTAAAAGGTATTAATAAAACTAGGTGTGAATCTTCTAGAAGAAGACGAAGATTGAGTCAATATGATCTGAGCCATTGATTAGAATTTAATCTGAGCCGTTGATTACTCAACGAGAAGATTATAAGGACTTCGATGGGCATTTGGAAGACACATTGAGTGAGATCAAGATAGCGATTTCTCAAGAGAGCAACGCAACAGTTGCTGGAGAAGTCATTGAGGAGATTTCTTGTAGTGAGGGGTAGGGATAGTTTTCCGGTTGGAGAGTTTCCTGATTTGGGGATACATTGCAGAAAAGGCAGAGAGAGATCCAAAAGAGGTAGCGCAGAGCTTCAGAGGGAGTTTGAGATTTAGTTGGGAAGTCAAGTTCCAGAGCCAGAAGCTGGGGTGTGAGACCAGAGGGCCAGAGGAATGAAGTTCCAAACAATAGAAGATCCGTGGAAGAGGTGACGAAGACCCCAGAGAGGCTGATGCAAAGGTTGCGCAGAGCCAGCATGGGGCCAGCCATTCAGGGCCTGGATCAGTATCGGTTCACCAGTGATAGTGTGAGGTATTTCTCACTAATTTCTCTACCAGTCAGATTCTCTATATCGGATAACCAATAAGGCATCCAAAGATTGTATTCAGAAACTACTGCATAATAGTACAAACCCTCAGTTGTTGCACCGGTTTTCCCGAATTGGGTTTTTCTAGGGACATTTGTCCAAAAACAATGGTGTCACTTGTCTCTGTTATTTCTTTCTAGCTCAGTTCTTGTTTCCGCATATTATTTAAGTTGTGAAGGCTGTAGTTGTATTTATTTTGATGTTTACCATACAATATTGTAAATAACTTGATTCAGTAGGAGAAATATAATCAGTTCCTGCAGTAGGGATTTGGGTCACCAGATTTTCACACTTGTCACCAATAGATAGTTATTTGCACATTATTTTAGTTGATGGGCTAATGTAGGCTCAAATTAGGTATTTCAAACTCCTGATGAGTGTATAAATAGGAGAAACATGAATTCATTTGTATCATCACTTTGTATGGTATTATTCTTCTCTCTTGAGAATTTCACACTTTTTTTCTTGGAGGATGAATTGGAGCATGGATGAATTTTGATGTTTGGATTGGATTATCTTATCTTGGAGCTTTTATATTGTCAAGTTGTTGATGGTTGGATATGTTCTCTTACATGTAAGTACGCACATTTAATGCTATTCTTGTTTTACTTTTTCATATGCATTGAATGGGATTTTCGCTATACAAGGGCTAATTGCTACATTGCATAATTGTGGAATTATTGTTTCTATATAGCATCTTTCAATGTTTGGGCCATGTATGTTGAATGAAATCTCCCAGGGATAATTCTACCATTGAATTTATCTTGATAAGCCATCTCTTTTTGCAAAGCAAAGTATAAAAGCTTTGAGGTCACTTCTTCTTGCCTTGAAGACCAAGCAAAGTAGTCCTTAAGGCCTCCTTGACCGAAAAACGAAGTCTTTTCTCATCATTCTCCTAGACTCCATCCTCCCCAAGGGATTAGGCACTGGTCTATCAATAGGTGATCACTCAAAGAACATTTTTCCTCACCTTTTCCCCTTCTCTTCTAGGTCTAGTCAAGTTGGGTCACCTAGGGCATCATTACCTGACAAAGTAGCCATAAAAAAGGTTTGATCTCTTAGCTTCTACTGCACTGGTGTGTCCTCATGGTCTCCTCCAAATTTGAAGAAATTCCGAGGGTGAGATTGTGAGATATCCCAAGCCCTAGCTCTGAGATCAAACTTTTCCCTGGTGTTCCCTAAGCTAGTACCTCATACGATCAATTTGACATCTTTAAATAGAAATTCTTGTTTTGATCCTTTCCCCTTCCTTGTTTGGGTTAAGATCCTCATTGGTTGCTAAACTTCCTCCCCTTAACCTAGGCTGGGTCCACTTGGTCCCATGTGCTTCCATACCTTTGAAAATTTAACTCTTCAAGAACCACTTGGGATACCAAGTTCAATAAGGATTTCAGGGATTGGGGAACTCCTTTATGTTGAAGAAAGTGTAACTAGGTTTGGTCTTCATAAATGTAATTTTGATATTTGTATTTATAAAAGAAAATAAATATTATTTTTGTTATTTATATCAATGAGTTTCTTGCTCATTGAATAGGTCTAGCACATGTTAAAGTGCTATAGGGAAGTCAAAAAGTCAAAATAAATGATGAAGACCCTTAAGGGCATGTTACACCATGTATATATATGTATTAGAGTCAAAGATATTCCTTCAAGCAAAGTCACGAGTCTACTCCATGCAACAACATCACTAAAAGAAGTTATCTGAATTATATATGACAAGTCAGCCTCATCTCAACAAGTTGGCCTCAATTCAGCCTAAAGAAGGGACATACCTCTATATATAAGAGGTTGTCCACTCCTCCAATGACCAAAAATCTACCTCTGAAATCAACGAAGAAAAGGAACAAGTTAAAGGTGAGAAAGGAACGAAGAAAGGAGCCTCTAGTGCAACGAAGAAGGAAGGAAGAACACCGAGCATTAGAGGTCTGTTCTAGGGCTTATTACAGTCACACGTGCGAAGGAAAGAGCCTCTTCCTAAGTCATTACGACACTACTATCACAGTCACATAATTTCGTTGGTTGGGCAATCAAAGTAGGCCTATAAGGCCTCTCACTCAAGCGAAGAAGGAGCTCTCTCAAGTGAAGAAGGAAGAGGTCAATATCACAAGGAATCCCCTCACACGTGCGAAGAAATGGGGCTGCACTACTGTCATAACAACTCCGCAACTACATCTCAAGAAAGAGCTCTGTTGGACAAGAGAGAAAGGTCTCCTCTTATGTGAAAGAGTTCACTAAGGATCAAAGAGAAATATCTCTTCTAGAGCTAGCATAACAAGGACTATCACCAGTTGCCGGAAGAAGAACAAGTGTCAAAAGAAGGAGGACAAAGTGTCGGAAGAAGAAAAAAGTGTCAAAAGAAGGAGGACAAAGTGTCGGAAGAAGGAAGGACTTGACTTGTGCTTGGAGGATATTCTTGTCAAGGGTCTAGGGTTTGGCATTGATCAATAGAAGCTTCAATAAGAGAAATTTACGAAAGGGTTTTCCTCTCTAAGAGAGAAAGGTTTTGCCCAGGCAGAGAGCCAATATCTTGTGTTTTGGTAGCAATTTGATAAAGTAAATGCACATACACTAATAATAAGAAGAAGATCAAGCTAACAAGAAAAAATTGAAAAAGTACTTCACAAATTGTTATCAAGTCTAGAAGAATCCTATCTTATCTAATTTCCCTAGATTATTCAACACTTTACAAGTCATATCCCCTCAACCTAGCCCGTAAATCCCCACCTCCTTCTCCTAGAAAGCTTTGTACCTTGCTTAAAGAGCAAGCAAGTTCCATTCTTGACCTCCTTCTAGGAAAAGGATCATTAAGGCCACTTCACATTCATTTGTTGATTCATCCTTCACAAGTGACTTTCCATATCTCGAGTTTCCTCCCATCGATGAAAGTCCGTAAAGAGTAGGGAGTCTTAGTTGAGGTGACAATGGGCTAAGTCTCCATTGTTTCCCTTGATCTAGTAGTTGTCCCTTGAGGAGTCCCTTTTAGCCCCCCTGCTAGTTTGAGCGGTAACAGGGCCCAATCCACTTTTCCCAACTCATTGGCCAGATGAGGGGTACTTCCCATGTGTCCCGGACTACATGGGTAGGATGATGCTAGGGCCACAAGGAAAGAACAAATCACATGTTGCTCACAACCACACGTAGGGAAAGGATAAACCACATTCTACAGTTACATGTCACAACCATCGTAGGGAAAGGATGAACCACATCCTATGTGTTGAAAAATATAACTAGGTTTGGTCTTGATAATGACATATAATTATGATTTTATGTAAAGAGATGTAAATAAGAAAAATGTAATTATTATGTTGACTTGCTTCATGGGTTTCATGAGCAAGGGATTTTGTTTTTGAGTCAAGACTCCCATTGAGAGTCTTTAAGGTTTATTCATCTAGACATAAAAGAGTCATTGTCATGTAAATGAAGTCATGTTACACTTTGTAATAGGTCAATATTGTCTATGTAAAGTATCCTCCAAGAACTTGTCACCAAACCCCTTCAAGTCGGCCAAAAGGGAAGCGAAGAAGGGTATATATAGCCCTACTCGACCTCATTTGGAGACACACAATTCAGACAAGCATTCACTAGATAAGTGTGAAAAGGAAGCAAAAGAAAGTCGCCAAGAAGAGGGCTAAAAGGAGAGCAAAGAAGGAGCAACAAAAGAGAAGTGCGAAGCATTAGGGGAATTTTGAGGTCTAAAATGGGCCAACTAAGAAAAATGTACAACCAAAATAAAATTTATAAGAACCAATAGGATTCAAGATGATGATGTCAACCATGGGGGATGATTCACCTTTTTTGGAGTAAAAAAGTAAAAAGAGTTAAAAATAATAAAATAATGAATTTCTTTTTTCAACTTATCTCCCTAAATTTTTACTCAAATTTTGAGTGGGAGTACTCGTTGGATGAAAAATTTAATTCCTCATCCAAGGAGTACCCATGTTGCATACTTTCGATGGACTGTGCTACACGAACAATGAGAAATACATGAAAAACGTGATTGCAATGGACCGTGCAATCATGTTTTTCATGTATTTCTCATTTTTCGTGTAGCACGGTCCATCGAAAGTATGCAACATGGGTACTCCTTGGATGAGGAATCAAATTTTGCATCCAACGAGTGTTGTTGTTCGAAATCTGAGTAAAGTCATAGGGAGATAAGTTGAAAATACGAGTTGAAAAAATAGTTTTTTCTTTTTACCTCTAAAATTTGATGATGTAATCTAATCTTATTTTCTTATTTCCACTATTATTTTATAATTTCCTTAGGAGGCCCATTTTAGACTTCAAAGCTCCCCTAATGATTCTTCTGGACATCATCTTCTGGGTATAGCGAAGATTCTTCTGGAAAGTGCGAAGTTTGGACAACAGAGTCTTCTAGGCAGTGAGAAGTTAAGGCAGTGAAATTCTTCTGGGGTAGTAAGAGCGAGACTCTACTAAATGATTAAAGTAGAGACTGAGGTTCTCTCTAGAAGACCTAGAGATCGATATTCTCTAGGGAAGTTGTGAAGGTGCAGTATAAAAGATAGAGACTGAGTTTCTCAAGGAGGAAAGGCAAAAGAAGGAAGAGGCAGAACATCAAGGTGGGTGACAAGGTTCTTGGAAGGATACTATAGTCAAGGGTCTGAGTCATGGTCTTGGTACTTATCAATTGAAGATCTAGAAGAAGAATTTTATCGGGTTTTCCTATCAAGAGGTGAGAGGTTTTGTCCCTAGCTGGAGAAGCCTATATATTATGTCACTTGTCTTTATTTATTGATAATTGTCTTGATGAAAAGAACACATTAAGAAGATAACAAAGAAAGATCATAAGTTAAGAAGTAAAAACATATCACAAGCAATTATCAAGCAGAGAAATTGTTAACATTGAGTGCCCTAGATTTCTCAACATGGTATCAAAGCTTAGGTGTTGAAGACAAGAAGGGGCAAATAAAGCAAGTTGACACACAAGGATCGATCTTCAAAGAAGGAATCAAAGAAAGTCAAAGGTTAATCAACAAGTTCAAGATCTACATCATAGAAACTAGATTAAAAGCAAAAATTGATGTCGGACCAAGCAAACAAAATCAAGCATATGCTACAATGACAAGAAGAAAGGGAAAATTTGGAAAGTTTGGTCCTCCAAAGAGAAGGAATAACATGGATAAGATAAGATGCTTTGTGTGTCATGAACTTGGACACTATAAAAGAGATTGTCCTAATCGTGTTAAGGACAAGAGGAATAGAGAAGGAGCACACATTACTGAAGAAGTGAAAGAGCCTGAGACAAAGAAGCCTAAGAATGAAGAAGTAAAAGATCTCTATTATGACTGAGATGATCTTTTTCTCAAGGTACTTTAACTTGTAAATTATGGTCTTGGTGCAGTTTAAATTAGATAGGATGCATCTCAATAGAAGCATTAAGTAAGAGCTCGTGACATGGGAAGTAGAAAATATGTTTGGTACAAATCCTACTGATTTCAAAGATTAGGAAGCAATTAGGAAACCTCATGAATATTTATAAAAGCAGAGGTCATCATCGACTGGGATCATCATAGAAGAAAACATCTGCCAAGTAAGGATATGAAAACATCCTCAAGTTTCTCTGATAGAATTCTCATCAAAGGATTCCCCAATGTAGAAAAGAAGCAACAAGTTTTCATTAGGAATTCCACCTAGTGGGATTCAAGAAATGATGATATGATAACATAACAGAAAAGGTGGTCCTTTCGAATGAAAGATAATGAAGAAGTTTGATGACCGAAAGAAAGATGAGGTATGTATGCTTGGATAGATTGTTATGAAGATAATATGGATCACTATTTCCATTCTAGGAAATCTGATTAAGAGAAGAAAGAATCTCCTTCTTCGAAGAATTGCAAAAATCACTCTAGCAACATGAGGACGCTGAATACAATCAAGGAACTCTGATTGGAAGCTCTTGGAAATGAAGTGTGTGAAAAGAGAGGAAGAGATCATGATAATATACAACGATGGTAGAAGACATTCAACATCAGAAGTCCAAAGAAGACGTGACTAGAATATATCTCGGAAGGATGTAAAGACTCTAATGGAAGTCGGAAAAAGATAGAGACGCTTGACATTGAATATCTGTGGGAGATGTGTCAATCTGCATGTAGGATGCCGATACTTACAAGAAGATGTCATGGTGAAAGATCATCACAAAGGCAACACTGATTTAAAGTGTTCATTAATTATTATTGAACTAACATCTGGATGGGCTTATGTAGGACTGTCAAAGGTAAGATCTATGAATGACTTCCAAACAGACCATATAGAAGGATGTAATGTCCTTCTGGAAATATGGCATGAAAGCAGAATTTCATGAAGCAAAGCCAGTTGGAAAATCTGATAGATCACTTTCTGATGAGTTGAGGACATGACTGACTCATGAACAAAAGTGATAAATGATCTATGCCCTATATATAGAAGTTCCCAAAGGATGAAGGCTCCTTATTGTAGAAGGAATTCATGACATCAAAGAAAGGAGCTCTTCATGCAGCTGATTGTTTTAGGATCTCCACGTGAAGAGTTGCTATAGATCCCTGGTTAAGAGGGAGCCTGAGAAGAAGTTTCTTACTTGGAAGAAACTCGGAAATTCCTAAGCCGGAATCTTAGGTACATTCCTCTGTGATAGGAATGAGTACATTCCTTTAATGGAATAAAACGTCTTGGTATAAGGAGCGATAGACATGTTGTTCTGTGCTTCACTTGAGAAGACAGAATGGAGGATTGTGTAATCATTTGGCATCCGATGCTCTTGTGGGATGAGAAAAGGAATCCCATGAAAGAGTAGTCGTGGAGGACCGATATTCTTTTGGGACTGGGGAGTTCAAGAAAAGAATAGTCCTTATGGAGCATATCCTGAGATAACACGGGTGGAGTATGTTCTGAGAGAGACAACAATGAGTATGTCTATAAATCATTTGTCTCGCCAACATTTTGATTTGATCTTGTGGAGAGATAGAGTTGTTAGTCAAGGCCTTGCTATATAAATGTTGGTTGGTATGATGCTATACAAATGAGTTACAAATCCGAATTCTTCTTATGAGAGATTCTTCAGATTGAAAAAGTCCAAGGTACCATTATGAATACCTCCCTAGTTAAGAGGGAGTGTTGAAAAGTATAACTAGGTTCGGTCTTGATAATGACATATAATTATGATTTTATGTAAAGAGATGTAAATAAGAAAAATGTAATTATTATGTTGACTTGCTTCATGGGTTTCATGAGCAAGGGATTTTGTTTTTGAGTCAAGACTCCCATTGAGAGTCTTTAGGGTTTATTCATCTAGACATAAAAGAGTCGTTGTCATGTAAATGAAGTCATGTTATACTTTTTAATAGGTCAATATTGTCTATGTAAAGTATCCTCCAAGAACTTGTCACCAAACCCCTTCAAGTCAGCCTACAAACTATGAAGAAACTGCAATATGAAGTCGGCCTAAACTCTAGCTGTCAAGTTGGCCTAAAGGGCAGCGAAGAAGGGTATATATAGTCCTACTCGGCCTCATTTGGAGACACAATTTGGACAAGCATTCACTAGATAAGTGCGAAAAGGAAGCAGAAGAAAGTCACCAAGAAGAGGGCTAAAAGGAGAGCAAAGAAGGAGCAACAAAAAAGAAGTGTGAAGATTCTTTTGGACATCATCTTTTGGGTATAGCGAAGATTCTTCTGGGAAGTGCGAAGTCTGGGTAGCAGATTCTTCTGGGCAGTGCGAAGTTATGGTAGTGAAATTCTTCTGGGGCAATAAGAGAGAGACTCTACTAAGTGATCAAAGTAGAGACTGAGGTTCTCTCTAGAAGACCTAGAGATCGAGATTCTCTAGGGAAGTTGTGAAGGTGCAGTATAAGAGATAGAGACTGAGTTTCTCTAGGAGGAAAGGCAAAAGAAGGAAGAGGAAGAACATCAAGGTGGGTGACAAGGTTCTTGGAAGGATACTATAGTCAAGGGTCTGAGTCATGGTATTGGTACTTATCAATTGAAGATCCAGAAGAAGAATTTTATCGGGTTTTTCTCTCAAGAGGTAAGAGGTTTTGGCCCTGGCTGGAGAAGCCTATATATTGTGTCACTTGTCTTTATTTATTGATAATTGTCTTGATGAAAAGAACACACTAAGAAGATGACAAAGAAATATCATAAGTTAAGAAGTAAAAACATATCACAACCAATTATCAAGCAAAGAAATTGTTAACATTGAATGCCCTAGATTTCTCAACACTACGCACATGCAAAACACCGCGGGTAGGGAAAGGATGAACCACGTCCTACAAGCATGCCAACCAACAATCGTAGGAAGGATCGTACAAGTGGGGAAAGGAAGAACCACATCCCACCGACATGTCAGCCATTGATAGTAGGGAATGAGCATCCTACATGTGGGGAAAGGATGAACCACATTCCATCGACATGTCCACATGTGACAACCGACAAATGCCTATATGCATCTCTCACTGGGGTATCCACATGAGAAGGTGAACCACTCATCTGGCTCATATGCCATAGGAGAAGGCGAACCACTCATCCTATGCATATCTCATCAATCGTAGGGGAAAGTGAACCACTAACCCTACATACATGACAATTTCCATAGGGGAAGGTGAACCACTCACCCTATGTGTCATATATCATCATCACAGGGGAAGGTGAACCACTCACCCTATGGCAGCTCATAGCATCAAGAAGTACCCTAGGCCCCTAAGAGCTCTCAGAGCTCATTGTTCAACCCGGACCCTCTTAATAGGGTCTATCCATGACTTCCAGCCTCTTCCTGAAGGAAGATATTACCAATAATCTATGTAAGGATGATAGTAATCTGCTCATCCAATCAATAATGATGGAGCTTGGTTGCTCACCAATGTACCATATCAAAATAAAGCAGTACCCAATACTTGGAGTTGATGTGGAACATGGATTCTATGAAAAATGAATCCCATTCAAAAATATCGCAATATACAATGGTGGTTGCCAGTACATGCTCAAATGGCTTCACCGAAGAGCATCCTCAACCAATTGTCTTCATAATAAGCCATACTTGATGCTATATACATTCAGTCTCAATAGAGCAATCGAATCAAGAGATATAGCACTAGATGTATTCTTTTCCGTCCATCACACTGCCAATCGAGCCAACATCAAAATATTCATGGAATCTTAGTTTCCAGCAGTGTACCTCAAATAGAATCATAGAGATATCTCAATAAGTTGTTATCCAATATATGAGGCTCATCCATAGATCGACTTAGAGTCTTCATAGCGAGGCATATGACTGATAGGGTGTGTTAAACACATACATGGCTGAAACAATATGAAAGATAAACATTAGATTCCTTTTCTTATTCACAATGATACCTATTTATAATACATAGGAGTGACCCTTTGTTTCATATTCCAAGTGGTCCCTTGGACTCCCTTTGGCTATTCAGCTTCCACACCAGCCCTTAGAGGATTAGGTGTCCAACATCCCCCCCCCTTAATCGAAGGGTTATGTATGAGTCCAAGAAGAGAGTTGTAATGCAAAACGTGCAAAAATGCATGGCAGCACTAGGCTGAATGTGCTCTCTGAAATGTTGGTATAAGGGGGGTGGTTTAAGGATGACCACCAACATCGGAACGCTTAGTGCAATTCCCGGAACTCGTCCAAGTCTGGCATGACGTTGAGGTCTTCTGCTAGAGGAAGTGCTCCTGATGTTTTGAAGAGGGAAACCTTCAACCATGAAAGGGAGGTCTCACCCCGCATAAAAGGGAGACTCTCAACTTGAAAAGGGAGGTCTCAACCTGTGATGGTTTAAGGATTACCACCAACTCTGGAATTCTTAATGCAATTTTTGGAACTCTTCCAAAACTGGCAAGAAGTTGAAGTCTTTTGCTAGAGGAAGTGTCCCCAATTCTTTGAAGAGGTATCACCAACTGAAGGCATGTTCAGGGGCATCTTTGTCTTTGGCTACAACTCTTAATCTGGTATGGCAGGTTGTGCCTCAGGCTCGCTTGACGTGGCTTTGAAGCTTGTAGATGGCCATCACTTCCCCCCCTGTCAGATACAAGGTGAGATGATGGAGAAAACTCAACTGCAAGACTGTTCAATACTCTAGAACAAGTTTAGACATATGACTGAAATATCTTCTTGGCTGTTGATGCCCATTTCCAAGAAGCAATCCATCCAAGATGAATCTTTGTTCTTGCAGGAGGCTTGTTTTTGAAGCATTTGTTTGAAGAATCACTGGTTTTATGACAATGCTTACATGGATGAAGATCAAAACAATGATCTTTCATATGGCTAACCCGGTCACAGTGTTGGCATTTCACAATCTGTTGTTGTTGCTGTGGAAGAGGAGCATAATCTGGAACACCTGAAGGTGAACTGTCATGAAGGAATCGAACACTCTGAAACTGAATGGGCTTTGAGTAATCTGGAATATGAAAGGAAACCTCCTTATCATATCCAAGACCTATTCTGTGCCTGTTATGGACAAGCTCTTCCCAAGGTCTGATGATCGACTTGGGAAGTGCAGGCTGAATTTCTGCATCTGCACGTACAACTGCTGCTTCATTTTGCACTGGATCTGAATCAATTTGTTTCTTATGAGAGTCTGTTTCAATGTTCTGAACAAAAACAGGTTTAGAATGTTGACTCCACTGCTGTAATTCTTCTTGCTGAAGCTGATATTCAAGTTCCAAAATTCTACCTTTTCTTGTGTATGCTGCAGACAAGTTTCAATGTCAACAAGAGTAGTTTTGTTGATTTCAATTCTGTTGTCATTGGTGGACACAATTAGAGTTCCTAATAGCTCCAATAGTCCATGAACTTTTGTCATTATTCAAACAATTCAAGTCAATAAATGACGACAAATGTAATTGTAAAGGAAGATAGCTAGCAATGCAATATTTTTCAAAATTAAATGTGCCTAATTGTAGTAGGGAAATCCTTGAAGCTATACTGCTTTCTGGCTGCTGGTAACATTCAACAAATTTTAAAAGTACATCCAAGCTCTCATGTGAATAAACTACACCATCCACATCACTGTCATCTACTCGGGTTCTGTTTTCTCTTCAATTTCTTCAAATTTCAATGAGCATTTTATGTCTAACAATCACAATCCCACTATTAAAGCTAAAGAGCCAAGCAACTTCAATGGTGCAAAAATGCCTATTCAAAAGCACACAAAATATCTTAGAGCTTCGAGAATATCTTTCTTCAGTCAATGTTTTTTGAAATGCTGTCACCTATCCAACATTATCGAGCAGATAGCTGGGTGTTGTTCGAATAAGCAGATCACAACCTAGAGGGCGTGCACAGGCTGCAAAGGAAGAAGTTGAAAAATCAAATTTGCTAAAGCAAGAGGAGAAGAAACCCGACTTAATAAAGCTGAGTGAGGCACCTATTTCTTCTGAAGAGTAGGAAAACAAATTTGCATTAACCTTATTCACTGGTTCCTCAGCCACATCATCTGTCTCAAACAATTGGGAAACATTTTCAACTTCTGAGGGACTTGAATCAAATGGGACGACTACAGCTTGGCAACCCCCATTAGCTGAAAATGGGAAGGATGGATGGGAGCTTGCTTTGGTTGAGTAGGCAAGCAATCTTTCCAAGCAAAGCAACACGACGTCTGGAGGTTTTGACCCCTTACTTTTGGATGGCTTATATGATCAAGCTTCAACTCGTTAGCCTTTCGTGTATGCTTCAATATTCATTTTCTTTATCATCGACGAAGGTAGTAGGTCAGCCTTTTGTGTATGCTTAAGACCAAACCATAATTCTGCAATGGACGTGTATCAGACGGTATCTGGAACTGGATCCGACAGGAGAAGGCTACATATGTATATGTGGACGCAAGACTCAAAAATTATTTAAAGAGAAAATTTCTCTGGCGTCCTTGAAGTTTTTAATTATAGTATTAAGGATCAGATTGAATGGCTTCAATAACATTCAGACCATGGATGGGAAGATACATTCAGAGGGTAGAATCGTTACAACCGGAGGGACCAATCTTGTGCGTAGTCGGCCAGCTTTCTCCAACGATGGAACCTATAGAGGCACTGGATTATCTCCCTCACGATTGACTACCTAGACGCAGTAATGGCCCTGTCTCTGTCGTGGTGTAGTAGTAGTATCAAATCAAATCTTTAAGGACATGCTTCACCAGCTCTGCCTTAGATCCGATGTAGGCTTCCAAGAGAGACAAAAGACGACGACGAGAGATTTTACAGAGAGAATCCTTCCACTAATCGATTTCAATTCCCACAATTTAATGGTGGCTATTAGATTGTGAATAGTCGGACCAACATTATATACGAACCAACATGAAACAACTCCATCACATATATAAAGCATGAGTTGGAATTAATCAACGCGCACATAAATCACCGCTCTGACAATTGCATGCACTAGTTTGAATGCCCACTATTGCAAACACAAAATTTATGAATTTAATTGAAATGTTCTCCAAACACCTGAATGCAAAAGATTACCAGGATGACGATTCTATTATCATTGCCACTCTGCCCCGTTGAAGTGTTGTGTGATAAATTATATGAGCGATGTTGTTCTACTAATGCCCGATAAGAAGGTACTGTCATAAACAATACACTTTCTCCAAGCCATAACCTAAACAAACCAAACTTTTGAAGGAAATTCTGACATAACCACAAAAATCACAAACGTTGTGGTGGTATGCCGAGTCGAGCCAGTGGTTGCAGTGGAATGACGATTGGACCGGAGCCGCAGAGCATGACAGTGGACTGTGTGGTGAGAGGTATTACAGTGGGTAGCGTATTTAAAACCGGGAGGACATTTTGACCAGAATATTCAATGCAGAGTCCTCCAGTCATTTGATGTTGAACGTGCCTTCAACAACTAGAGATATATGCGTAGTGGAATGATGCGGTTCTTTAATGCGATGTCTAGTGACTCCAAAGGCTCCTAGACATGATTATCATCGGCCTCCAGCTAGGCATTTGTGCCATAGTCACAATGCTCCCTGCAAATGCACCAACTCACCGCTTGGTCTTCATTGTACCAGGCACACCATGCCAGAATCTTCTCCTTATGATAATGCGCCCAGATAACTCACAGTCCATTCAATCATGCGTAAAGAGTGGAGAAGAAAGATCAGTCTGCCAATGCATTACAGAATTTCAGGGGATTAAAGGAAAACAACAAAGTTTTGGTGAGCAGAGGAAATGCTTCCGACAGGAGCAGAAATGTCAGAACTAACATGCAGAAAGGCCACTAAACAAAACAAGTGGCTCGAATATGAGCAGGGCAGGAGAACGCCCACTCTGATACCATGTTGAACACATACATGGCTGAAGCAATATGAAAGATAAACATTAGATTCCTTTTCTTATTCACAATGATACATATTTATAATACATAGGAGTGACCCTTGGTTTCATATTCCAAGTGGTCCCTTGGACTCCCTTTGGCTGTTCAGCTTCCACACCAACCCTTAAATGATTAGGTGTCCAATAGGATGTTTATCAAGAACACCTGAGATCTCAAAAGATATGCATATGCAAACCAACAACTTCTTCATCACATCAAACTTTTAAGTGAAGGATATAGTGCATCTAGGCCTTTCATCTTGACTTTAAAGGTCAACTCCCTCTTACATTGATAAATGAGAGGGTCATCAATAAGACATCATCAATAGCTGCATCTTTATAATCCAATCAATGTGGCTTGTCCATAACTTCCTCTGAATATAGAGAAAGTGACTTTGCCAAAACATAATCATCTAGTGACCTGTGACCTGTCCCTTTTCCAGCTATAGATCCTTAGGTCCATGTGCCAAAGTCATCAATCATAACCATAATCAACTGCCAGGGATTCCATAGCTCCCTCTAAATCCTTGCATCAATTGATCATCATTTTAAGATGAGGTTTTATTGTACAGCAACTGTAACAGAAAATTTAAATCAGAGACAGCATTATCATTATGGTCCTTTTTCCACTAAAGTGAAGAAATCCTTCCTTCAATCAACCAGTTGCACCATGACAGCTACCAATCATTTATGTGGAGGTCTTCTCATCCAGGCATCTGTATACAACTATACTTTATAAAAAATTAGGCTTTACATAGATTGCCCAATGACCCAACCAATATCAGGGTCCTCTCAGTTTTTCTTCAATACATTCTCCAAGAAGCACCACTGTCCTTCATGATTATAGGGGCTGCTGCAAAGGCTTGCTTCAAGATGCCATATATATTAGCTCCCAACAACAACTTCTGATAGGACCTACTAATGTAGACTGCTTCAAATCTTGGATCAAATGCTGCAAAGAGATTTAGAGTTTGTTACAAACGAATATGTTAATGAAAGTCAGTGAGCACTTGCTATAGTCTAGGATCAGTGACATGGTGTTTATCATGCAGTGCAATACAACTTTGACTTTATTTCTCAAGCTAATGGAGTTATCTGTACGTGAAGTACTTTCTGTCATAGAGGAGATCTGATCATCTGTAATACTGAGAGATTCCAAACTGTCCCACAACAATCTTCCTTCAATGATGAAATCTGTTTGCCCTTGTTATTATGACTATACTGTCCTTTGATGATAAGGATGTACTGCACTGAAGACAGCCCTGTAGGTCTTACTGCATGATGTCTTGCTACATTACTTGTTTTCATTACTAGACCTTATCTTTATGCCACTAGATGAGGGTACTTGAACTATTATAAGGCTGAGGTTCTTAACCTGATTCTTCCAAATTGTGAATTGATCTATAAGCTTTTGATAATGATGATGAGACTTCTTGTAGAGACTAATCGAGGATGAAAGACTTTTCTTCCAATGCCTGCTCTGATCTTGATGCTAAAAGTTCTTCAATAATTGTTGCAACAGACTTACGAGATCAAGATCTTCACTGCTGTGTCTCCAATTAGTCCTCAACAGCTTGTAAATTGCATTTTGAGTAGGTCAACTATATTGCTTTGAGACAAAGGATCTTTGCATAGATTTAATCACTGCTGGCATCCTTTCTTGTAGCTGCTTCAGTTAGGTCGGCTCCAATTTTGTACAGGATGCAAGTAATATATGTTTATTAGTAGCAACCTTGATCCTTTCAACACTGGTCTCAACTCAAACAAATGTTCGTTGCTCTTCTAGACATGGAGACCGTGAATTGCCTTCAGTGATGAGAATGACAAGCTCCTGTCATACTTCTACTCCCCTTGTGCTGCATAGGCTAAGTGACCTCAATTCTGAGTTATGCACCAGCTATCATAAGATGCCAAACTTCAACAACACTTGACCATAGAGATGCTCACTGTTTTACTTCTAAATTAATTCCAACAGTTTCGTTTATGTTGCAAAAGAGAGATATGTTACTTGCAGACCGAGATACCCAAATGTAATGTCACATATGCCTTAAAGTATATTTCTGTTTGAGGTCTGTAATATAAGAATTTTTGTTGTTTCAAAAGAGAGAGTCGCAATCAAAAACACTCAAGCAAATCTCTAATCATGAAAGTTTAAAGAAATTTAACTCTGAACCACATAAGATACCACCATACGGAACTCTGAACTTTGAGTTATAGTGACTGTCCTGAATTCTTCTGCCAGAGGTCCGAAGTTGGGTAGAAGAGTCAGGTCTAAACAACAGGACTGAAGGTAATGAGGGTCAAGGAACTGCGCTAGATTTTGCAAAGCATCCTGCAATAAGACCGAACCTCCAAGAGATAAAAATAAATGATAAACAAACCCTATCCCTCTGTTGATGTTTTCGTTACTGCTCCTCAGGGTTACCTATAGGTCTCGATAGAGATCGCAGCCTTGAAGGATACTTCTCCTTAGAACAAAGATCCTTAACTTGCCATTATTACAGCTGAACACTTCAGACTTGCAGAGAGAGGAGAACATGGAGATTTGTCAACAAATTTCCCTTAGTGATTGCTTTCTCTTTCACTCTTCCTTGGGCTTGTCCTCACCCGAGCTCTGATACCATGTTAATTTCTGAGTTAACATGTTCTTTGCTTTGGACAATTATTTCAGAGTTCCTTATTAGCCTGATTATTGATCAATTTTCATTTCCATTAGCAATCACATATTGATAGTAACTGAGGAAAGAACATAAATGAAAAGTGCTGAAGACAAGCCAAGAGAAGAGAACACAAGAATGTGGCACAAGCCAGGGAAAAACCCCAAGATGGGGAAAACCCTTGATCAACTTTTCTTATTATTATAATCAAATGTTCAGCAGAGAGAGAGAGAGAGAGAACAATAATTCAAAGTCAAAATTGAGTTGCCAATTTGTAGATCTAGTATCACAACCTTTAGACAAGTAGATGGCCCAATCACAACTGTAATTATGGAGCAGTCAAGTTGTTCCTGATGTCATACAGCTGAGGAGACTAGGTCTGGTTAGGGTTACTTGCAATTCATTAAGAAGCTACTGTAAGCTGTCCAATCTATCCAACAAGTATCCAAAATTATCCAATCACATCATCTCTGCACATGCAATTGCTGGAGATCACTGTTGATGATTGCTGCTCCTGGTTAGGGTATGTGACATACTGCAACAACCCTCACAAACATATCCAAAACATCCTATTGGTGCGGCCTCTCTTCATGATAAGCTGACCTCCCTCTGGTACAAGTCTGCACTTAATTCAGCCCTCAAATAGGCCTCCACATCTACCAATCTTCACAAAATTAGGGTTGCGGCCCACCTGGGTAGATGCATACACTCTCGGCCTATCAACCAGCATGATAAGGCCTTTGCCCAACTTGAGAAGAGGTCCAGTAGGTGCAGCCCACCTAGCAGAGGGATTTCTCATCATAAAAAATACACCCACACACTTCAACTCTTCCTTATGCCTGCGGTCAACCTTAGAGACAACTCGGACCTGCAAGCCCAGAACAGTCCACTAATGTGCCCAAACTTGACCCTAAGAGGCTTGGCCTTCAGCCTAAGGGACTTGGCCCATCAAATAGCCTTGCCATGGCACCAATCTAGCCCTTCATTCTGTTGATTTGGGATAGCATCGGATGTGCTCTAGCCACAAAAATTGGAGAGGCTAAGACACATGAGATCTCCAATACCCAGAAAGGGTTTGGGCAGATTTTAAACAGTTTGGAAGATATTAAATTAATTAATATTTTTAATGGAGTCCCTAAGTCTAAACTTAGGGAAATTAAAATATCAATGTGAATTAATATAAAATTGTGTTAGAATGGTCCAAAAGTCATGGATCAAGCTAGATCTAATCTTAGCCATTGATTAGGGACTTAATCTCGGCTGTTGATGTCTCAACGAGAAAAGTATAAGAGGAGGCTTGAGGGTCACTTGGAGAACACATCGAGTTGATCAAGATTTCGACTTTCTGGGGTTGGGCTTGCTAAGGAAGTCGGGAGAGTGATCAGAGTTGCAGCTGAGGGGCAGTGAATACAGAAGCAGAGAGGTAGAAATAGCACCAGGAGGATCAACGCAGTAGCCGAGAGAGAGGGACGCAGAACTAGCCAGGGGTTCACGCAGAGCCAGCCAAGGCTCACGCAAAGGCAACTAAGAGCTGCGCAATGCCTCAAAGGGCCAGCGTGGGTGATGTAGAGGGTCAGAGGGCTGACACAGGCCAAGCCAGAGTGATAATAGGAAACGCTGGGCCAGTAAGGGCTGACGCAGTCCCTAAAGGCTGAAGTTGGGGTTTTGTGGGGCAGACTGGAGCCGTGAAGCTGATGGATTGATTATCCGGGGTTTCAGCGGGAACATCTATCTCCGACTGAGAGGTACTACTGCCGAGATTTTTCTCTGTTGGGTGAGCTGGTTTTGGCACCCAGATTGTATTCTGAAACTGCTTAATAAATCAAACCCTCAAATAGCTGCACCGGTTTTCCCGCATTGGGTTTTTCCGGGGACATTAGTCCAAAAACAACGGTGTCACTTGTGTGCTTGTTTCTGTTTCCTTCAGTTGATGATCTATAACGTGTTGAGTATGTACTTGTGTTTATTTTCAGTATTTACATGGTAAATACCATGTTAATTAATCAGAACAAGTAGGAAGAAATAAATTAGAAAGTACATGAAGGGTTTCTAACTGTTAGACTTAGAAACTTCAACATGGTATGAAAGCGTGGTTGCAGATCATAGGAGAACTGAGGACATCAATTGAGCAGAGCAGGAGCAGCAGAAAACAGTTGTCCCAAGTGACAGAAGCTGTTACTAGCAGAGTAGCAGCAAGGAAGGGGTGACGCAGTGCCTCCATCATCAAGATTGAGCCAGGAATAGGCCAGCGCAGAGACTGAGGAGGGCAGAAAAGGCTCACGCAGAGACACACAGAGACCAGGAGGGTTGATGCAGTTGGCTAGGGGAGCATTTCAACCAGTAACTGATTGCGCAGAGCCTAGGAGCTCTAACCTTCAATTTGCTGGGGTTTAGGAGGCTGTGGGTAAGTTGCAGAGTGGAGTTGATTGGATAATGTAGTTAGAACAATACCTAATAGGGCAAGGCCAAGGAGGAGGGAGTTGCTACCCAGGATTTCTAGCCGAGAAATCCGAATCAGTGGTGCAATTGCACTAACGATCAGAGTGGGGGCATCTCGACATTGGCATAATGGTTTCCAGGAGGGAAATTGAGGCTCAGAGGGAGTCATACCAAGAACTTCGAGGAGGGAAGTAGAGGAGCAGCGAGATGGTAGTGAACGAGGTAAGAGACCAGGATAGGCTGGACGGAGCCTCAAACTTCGTAGTTTGGAAGGCCAAAATCTTATCCGTTCTAGACAGAAATATTGTCAAGCACTTTGCCTTGAGGACAATAACGATCCCAGTTGACCCAGCTGATAACAACAAGTACGAGGAGGCAATGGCGAGGGCCAAGAGCATCATCCTTGACAGGGTCAAGGACCATGTAGTACCACATATTGTCGAAAAGGACACGGCAAATGAAATGTGGGAGGCCCTAAAGAAATTGTACCAGCATACTTCTGTGCAGAGAAGGATGTTACTAGAAAATCAGTTGTGGTCATACCAGATGCAGAAGGGAGAACAAATTGACACCATCCTCGGTCGATTAAAGGAGATCTGGGATCCGTTGACTTCCATAGGGGCCACGCCGGATCAAGAATTGATGGTGAGAACAACCCTGAACGCAGTCTCTGAAGACTGGGAGGTATTTGTCTAGAGCATACTGAGCAGGGCGACCCTTCCAAATTGGGAGGAAATGTGGGCGGCTCTTCGCCAATAAGAGATCAGAAGGCTGAGCAAGGCGGGAAGCAGCGACAAGGAGATCAGAATCAAGGAGGAGGAGGTGGATGTTGCCTTGGCATCTGAGGGAAAGCAAGAGAAATGGAAGAAGAAGGATCTCTCTAAGGTCAAATGCTTCCCCTGTGGGGAACTGGGTCATTATGCGACCCAGTGTCCAAGGAAGAAGAGCAAGGGAGAGGCCTCTGAGACCAAGGCTGTGCCAGCAAGGGCAAAGAAGGAAGTGGAGACAGACGATGACTGTGCCATGAGTGCACACACACCACTTGAGCGGAAGTGGGGAGACATCGAGCTGTAGTCAGACAGACTATAGGCGATGAGGGGCAGGATCCTCGAGGTACCCAACCTCTTGGATTATACCTTGCTACGGGAGCCCCGATGAGGAGTAGCAGTATTGGCAGATGTCAGTGAAGACGGATGCGGCTAGAGTGACAGAGGGAGCTACAGCTCAGAATTCCCAGGATAGTGTGAGGCAGTAGTGCGAGAAGCACGAGAGTGTTGCACTAGTGCAGCATGGCACAAAGAGGTGTGCAATGGTGCGAGATGCATTGAATTGTTGCAACAACCAGAGAGGGAGCACTTGTCAGCGACAGAGGGAGATTCAACCAGTGTTTTACAACCCGCCCGGGTCGATCCGGGTCGGAGGCTTGGATGGTGACCCGGCCCTTGAAACGGCTCGGTCGGCCGAGTCATCAATGACCCGGTCGAGTCAGGCAATGACTCGGCGGTCCCATTGATGACTCGGCCGACCCGACCGGGTCCCACAAAAAAACGGCCGGGTCACTGGCGGGGACCTAGTGAGTGATTTTAGTGCATATCTGGAATGTTTTGTTAGCTGTAACTCAAGAAATCTGCAACAAACATCAAGGTTTCCATCTCCCAACAAGTAAATGAATCATTTGGAACCTTGCTCTATGACTCTATATTGAATTTATTTGTTGATTCATTGGTTTAGAGTCTACAATACACATTTTTCAACCATTTTTAAGTCTGTCTTATCTTTGAAAATTTTCTAGGCACTTTTCCTAGTGGGACCTGATCTCATATTCACAAAAATACAATTCCCCGCTTGCTGGATATTGCTATTTTCTGCTAATCAAGCTTGTTAAGTGATCTTCTAAGACTTATCTTTCATCCTCCAACCTCCCCACCTCTAAATCTATGATCCAAGATTGCTTTGGAACTCACTAGGTGGTCTATTGGAGTGAAACATGTTGTTATCCCTGTTGTTTACTGCAGATTTTTCAGTATGATTTTACACAGCAGCAAACTAATTTACTCCGTAAACCACCCAACCAGTCATTGAAACTAAAAAAGAACATCATTGATTCATTATTGGTTAGAATATCTTTTCTATATCATTTTTGAGTACTTGTATGTTATACCTAACATTAATTGGTGCAATGTTCTTGCTGATTTAGCTTTCTGCTGCAGATATATACATAGAATCAGAAGGACATCTTTCAGAATTAATTCCTACACCTCTTCTTGACCCTATTTAAGGCACTAGTCTTATTTGGACTCTGGAGTTGGTTGGGGTATCAACTAAAAAGCCTCCCTTGGCCTTTCAAGGGGAAGTTGGGCCTAAAGAGCAGGGATTTGGGTTAAGTTGTGCCAATCCCAACAAGTTACAAGGACTTTGGCAACCTTACTAATCGGATTGGAAACAATTCCCTTTACTCCATTTCCAGTTTCCTTTATTCTTTAAACCATGCATACCTCTATCTCAAGACCTTACCTTTAATAAAAGAAAAGCGAAAGTCTTAGTCTTAGTATTGAGTCTACAATTGCACTGAAACCAGGGGTAATCCTAAAAATAGATTCTTTGCTAAAGCTATGAAAGTAGGGTAAGGTAGAGGGAAAAGACACATTGATTCTTCAACAAGAAGACAGTTTCTTTGATCATGAGCCTACTTTGATCATATCTTGTCTTCCATCTATATTATAATGTTGTGTGTTTGGAAACATGAATGAAAATCTTTAAAATTATGTTTAAAATCTTCAAAATTATGTTTTTTTATCAAAAAACTAAATATTTAATGTATTTTTTACAACGACCGAGTCATTGAAAACGAGTCGGTCGAGTCATTACCGTTTCGGAGTCGGAGTCGGAGTCATTGCTCAGCCGAGTCGGAGTCGGAGTCGGAGTCTTAAAACATTGGATTCAACATCATGGGTGTCTCTAGCCTGGCAGAGATGTCAGAGTTGGGAGATCAGTTACTTCTCAGTATCTGGGTTGCAGTGCAACAGTTAGCAGTGGCAGTGCTATGGGTAGCACGATGCAACAGGATGAGAGGGAGTTGCAGTACAGATGCAGCAGTGGCAGTGGCAGGGCCATGGGTAGCAGTACAGGATGCAACAGTGCAGATGATGGGTAGCAGGCCTAGGATCAACACAGGGACCGATGCCAGATGATCAGAGCGATGCTCAATGAGGAGTATTGCTAGAGCACAGTCCTCACTAAGAGGGAGTGTTGATTTGGGGTAGCATCATATGTGATCTAGCCACGAAAATTGGTGGAGAGGCTAAGGCACATGAGATCTCCAATACCTAGAAAGGGTTTAGGTAGATACTAAACAATTTGGAAGATATTAAAATAATTAATATTTTTAATGGAGTCCCTAAGTCTAAACTTAGGGAAATTAAAATATTAACGCGAATTAATATAAAACTGTGTTAGAATGGTCCAAAAGTCATGGATCAAGCCAGATCTAATATTAGCCGTTGATTAGGGACTTAATCTCGGTCGTTGATGTGTCAATGAAAAAAGTATGAGAAGAGGCTTGAGGGTCACTTGGAGAACACACCGAGTTGATCAAGATTTCGACTTTCTGGGGCTGGGTTTGCTGAGGAAGTCGAGAGAGTGATTAGAGTTGCAGCTAAGGGGCAGTGAATACAAAAGCAGAGAGGCAAAGATAACACCAGGAGGATCAACGCAGTAGCCGAGAGAGGGGCACAGAGCCAGTTAGGGGTTCACGCAGAGCCAGCCAGGAGCTGCGCAATGCCTCAGAGGGCTAGCGTGGGTGATGCAGAGGGCCAGAGGGCTGACGCAGTGCCTCCATAGGTTGACGCAGGCCAAGCCAGAGTGACGCTGGGAAACACTGGGCCAAAAAACACTGACGCAATACCTAGAGGCTAACGCTGGGGTTTTGTGGGGCAGATTGGAGTTGTGAAGCTGCCGGAGTGATTATCCGGGGTTTCAGCCGTAACATCTATCTTTGACTGAAAGGTACTACTGCCGAGATTTTTCTCTCTTGGGTGAGTTGGTTTTGGCACCCAGATTGTATCATGAAACTACTTAATAAATCAAACCCTCAGATAGCTGCACGAGTTTCCCGCATTGGGTTTTTCCGGGGACATTAGTCCAAAAACAATGATATCACTTGTGTGCTTGTTTTTGTTTCCTTCAGTTGATGATTTGTAATGTGTTGAGCATGTACTTGTGTTTATTTTCAGTATTTACATGGTAAATAACTTGTTAATTAATCATAACAAGTAGGAAGAAATAAATCAGAAGGTACATGAAGGGTTTCTAACTGTTAGACTTAGAAACTTCAACACATTCTTCGCTGGTGATACATGCCTTCTGCAGCCATTTCAAAGAGAAGAAAACGAGTGCGAGGTGCTCAAATGAGGTTGGAGGACACTCCATTTTATAGGAGGAGGAGAGTGGTTTCACTTGTAAAATCAACTCCAAGCTGACCTTGATAAATTACACATGTGGGTTTAATTTCAAAAATATATTTCTCCTTACCCAAATTTGATGATCTTTAGGTTGATTTTGGTCCCCTCGAAAACAAGAATTTAATGCAATAATTATCTTCTTCAAAGGAGCTACCCAAAGTGGAATTTGGCCCTAGTTGCCAATTTTAACAAGGCCCAATGTCACCTTAGCCAAAACCCCTTGCTCTTTACGGATTTTCATTGATAGGAGGAGTCCTGGTAAAGGAAGAGTCACTTAAAATTGATATGGTAATTATAAGGTACAAAGCGACTCCACTAGAGCTCATTCAAGAGAGAGGCACAACAATAGTACAAGGCTTCAAAGAAGCAAATCGCTCTCAAAGAAAAGCTCTAGAAAAGGGAGGCTCAAGACCTAGGGTTTTGAGGTTTTTCGATGGTAATAGGTATTCACAAGGGCAAGAAAAAAGAGAATGAGTTTCTTGCAAAAATGATTAGCTATTCCAAGGCTCATGAAACCCTCAAGAAAGTCCTCAAGTTGGGGGAGAAGAAACTAGGGTTTCCCTCTTAGGGCAATGCCTAGGGCAAGAGATTTTATGGATGAAATTTGAGTGGATGCCCACCAAAATAATAGGTTAGGTAGCCTCTACCGATCTCTTGATGTTTAGGCTCTCAAATCACCAAAAATCCTCCTCCCTAGAATTTCGTTGTAAGCCCTAGATTTTCGCCCTAGCCTTAAAAGGACTGAATTCAACTAGAAAAATTTATGGAAAAAGGTTGGGGTTGATCACCAAGGACTTGGACTAGTGCCTTTTCCTTTGGGAATATGGAGCCAAGGGTGCTCCAGATAAGCCAAATTTGTTGAGGGCGAAATTTGATGCCCTAGGTATCACAATTTCAACATTTACCCACTCAATGATAATGGAGATTGATGGAGAGTTATAAGAATTCTTCCACTAGGAACATTCATTACATATTGTACAATGAGTGACATATGTGATTCTCAACTAGATAGCCATTAAAATTTACTTTTAACAAATTAGGGCACGATCAAGCATAATCTATAAGCAACAATTCCATACATTAGACAAATTCAAGATGATAATTTTCAATAATAGGCACTTACAAGATACTGTGTAGTATATCCATCCATTCATCAAAGAAATAGCTCCAAAGACAATCCAAAATAGCTCCAAACATCAAAATGCATTCCAAGAATCTCTAATAGCCAAGAAGGAACAAGTGTGAATTCTCTTGCGAGATTTGAATTCTCTAGTTATGATGATAAGAGAGTGAAATAATCTCATATATTGTAGCAACTAGAAATTATTTTTCTAATTGTTAATTTATTTAACAATTTATCTATTGTTTGCTGCGACAAATATCAAATAATTCATATTGTGATTTTCACAAATAAACTGTGGAAGAAAAATAGCGTTGGAAACTAAGAAAATATAGCGCACACACACATAAAAATGACACCGTTACTTTTTGACAAATGTCCCCGGAAAAACCCAACTTGGAAAAACCGATGCAACAGTTGAGGGTTTTTATTATTATGCAACAGTGAAATTCTGAGTACAATCTATGGATGCCCAACTAGCAATCCAATCAACAAGTATTTGACAAAAATAATTAGAGAGAAAATTCTCTCACCCCACTAGCAATCTTGACACTGGCTCCTTTAGAAAAACTGGTTGTCCAAACCCCAACGTAGGCCCTCTACGTAGTCCTTGTGCTGCCTCTCACATGTGTGGCTCAAATCTTCCTCTGAGCAAGCCATCTAACCTGTCTTTGTTGCTAGAAGTGACTCATCGATGCTCTGGAAGACTTTCCCGGCCTTTGGAAGTTGAATCGACTTCCTACTAGCTAAATTGAACTGCTTTGCTTCAGCTATTACGTAGTCCTTGCGCTGCTTCTACATGGATTATTTTTATCACTTGCTGCTACCTCTCCGGATATGGAAAACTTCCTCTGGATCACTGTCTCTACCTCTCGCTATCTCTATATCCTCACTGAAGCTCAAACTCTCTGGCAAATGACTATTGCTACTTTGGAAAATCGAATTCTCCCAGTGACTGGTGTGTTCTCCATCACCACATCGATCCCTTCTTATATCTTCTTGTTGGGACTCCAACGGCCAAAATTAAATCTTAATTGATGGCTCAAATCATCTTTGGATCGATCTGTGTGAATTTCTAGAGAATTCTCACCTCGACTTAATTAATTCTAATTAATTAACCAATTTTCCTAAGTTTAGACTTAGGAAACTTTAAAAAAATTGGTTAATAATCTAATTAAGTCATCTCTAGGTGGAATTTCTAGAAACAATTTATGGGTTTTGGAGATCTCATGTATTCTAGCCTCTCCACCAAATTTCATGGCTAGAACACATCTGATGCTATAGAAGCTAACACTCCCTCTTAGCGAGGACTATGTTCTCCTTAGTGCTGCACATCCTGCCACAACACCTTGTCTCTGTATCACCTCCTGTTACGTTGGTTATATTTGACTATTGCTACCCACCAACTACTACGCAACTCTGATGCTGCATCTGTGATGCTGCTGACATTGTTATACTGCTCCAAACTTTGCATCTGCACTCCAACTTCTTCTTATCTGTTGTTGCTGCAATTGCAACTGAGAAGCATCCAAAATACTAAATCAACTGTGTTCAGTATGATGCATCTATTTCTCGAGTCTCTAACTACTACTAGCGTTTGGACTGTCACTGAAGAATCTGCGCTGCTGCCAACTCTGCACTGAGCCACCTGCTCTGCTGTCAACACTGCTCTGCGCTCCTCAGCATCAGAGTGCTACTAGACTGCAACTGTCACTCTAGTATTGACTGCATCAACTGCCACTGATCCATCCTGCTACTGAATATGGGAAGATTTTGATGTGAGGGCGAGACTGATCATCCTAGATGGTGTGAGGGTTGCCCCAATACCTCATTTTTCCAGGAAGAACACTTGCACATGAGATGTGGATGTCTCTTCAAAATTTGTTCTAGAATAAGAACGAGAACCGAGTACTAATATTAGAGGATGAGTTGAAATCCAACAAGATGATAAAGGGTGAAAGCGTGACCTTGTATTTGACGAGATTGTCTCAAGTCAAAGATGAGCTTGCTGCCATCAGTGTGACTTGTTGATTTTGGGTAGCATCGGATGTGCTCTAGCTTCGAAATTTTGTGGAGGGGCTAGAATACATAAGATCTCCAAGACCCAGAAATCGTTTGGAGAAATTCCACTCGGATTGTGAGTTATTAAAATAATTAATATTTTTAATGGGGTTCCTAAGTCTAAACTTAGGAAAATAAGAATATTAATGGGTATTAATAAAAATATGGGTGAGAAGCTTTTAAGAGACAAGGATCAAATTTGTTTTAATCTTAGCCATTGATTAGGGACTTAATCTCGGTCGTTGATTCATCAACAGGAAAAGTATAAGAGGAGGCTTGAGGGTTAGTTGGAGATACATAAAGTGATTAATCAGTTCGATTTTTCTAGGGTGAGGTTTGCTGAGAAAATCGAATAGGTGATCTGAGTTGCAGTGAGAGGGGCAGAAGTAGAGATTTGGATCGGAAAGGAGTTCTAAGCCAAAGAGTACCAGACAGAGAGGCAACAATAGTAGCATCAAATAGGCAGCGCAGAGGCCTACGCAGCCTAGGAAGGGGCTCATGTTGTGTTGACGCAGGCCAAGAGGGTCTCTTGCAGTGGTAGTGCAAGATATTCGTTAGAAGTTCGAGATTTTGTCGGAGAAGCGAGGTTCTAAGCCGGGAGGGCTGAACAATAGTCTTCCTCCAGCAAATCGATCTAGTAGAAGGGGTGACGCAGTCTCCTAGAGGCAAGACGTTGGCCCAAGTAGTGACTGCGCTGGGATTTCGCAGTGTTTGCCGGAGTCAAGCCACTTTGTGGATCAATTGTGACTTGGAGAATGAGGTAAACCCTCATATGTATTTCTTGCTGCCGAGATTTCTCTGAAAGGTTAGCCGGTGTGAAAGGCAACCTATTGTACTTAGATTCTGATTGATTAATAATACAAACCCTCTATCTGCTCCACCGGTTTTCCCACATTGGGTTTTTCGGGGGACGTGTTGTCCAAAAATAACGGTGTCCCTTGTGTGGTTGTCTCATATATTTTCAGTTTATGATTTGTATGTCAATGTAGTCTGCAGTAGTGTTTTTCATCACTGTTTATAGATTAAATAACTTGTTGAATGTAATATCAAGTAGGAGATGATAAACCAGTGATTGCAGTAGGATTTTTGATGTGTAGATTCAGAAATTTTCACATGATTGTCTCAGATGGAGATATGGTAAGGATTGCCTTGAAAGGGTTCACCAAGGAATGAAAACCCTTCATCAAAGGAATCGTTTCTAGGGACAGGTTGCCAGACTGGGATAGGTTGTGGGATGACTTCATTCTGGAAGAGTTGCGAGATGAGGATCTTCAGCCGAAGCAGAAAGCTTCAGATGATGATGTGGCACTTGCATCACGAATGAAGGGTAAGCAAAAGAAGGACTTGAATAAAGTCAAGTGTTTCAACTGTGGCGAGATGGGTCATTTTTCATCAAGATGTCCAAAGAAGAAGGGAGATGATGAGAAAAGAAAAGGGAAGCAGGCTGCCCTAATTGCCAATAAAGCAGAGATGGATGAGCTCGCTAGAAGATTAGAAGATGAAGAGGAGGATTTTGCTACGATTTCTCATTTCTCGTAGAGTACTATCAAAGAGGATGGATGGTACGTGGACAGTGGTGCGACGAAGCATATGACATGGTCACAAGATATTTTTGAGACTCTAGTTGGATGGGACTCGAAGTTGCACATGGTGTTGGGCGACAAGAGTCAGTTGGAGATCCGAGGATCGGGTGTCGTGCCATTCAGAATGGATACATGACATATGATGCGGGTCCAGGATGTACTGTTTGTACCAGGACTCAGATATAATGTGCTCTCCGTCTTGATGATGGAGAAGAAGGGGTTTGAGGTCTTGTTCCAGGATGGAAAGGCAAGACTCAGGCTCAAAGGCTTTAAGTCCGATGGGATTGTACTCGGAGTTAGAGAGCATGGTCTCTACAGGTTGACTGCCAAGCCTGAGGATCATGGAAAGAAGCAAGGACAGGTGCAGGTTCCAGAGAAGCAGGAGCAAGTGCAGGCTTCAGAGGAGAAGGCACAGGTTCCCGAGAAGAAGGTATGCTTTTCCGAGAAGGTCTAGGTTCCAGAGACTCAGAAGGAGTCTAGTTCGAGAGAGAGCTTACAGATTCAGAGGGAGACTCTACAGTCCAAGAAGAGCGCGTGGTCAGTGGTGAGCAAGGGTTCTCCTACAATTGCTAGGAAGGAATCATGGAAAGAGTGGAAGACGTTACAGGATAAGAAGATGAAGCAGGTTGCTTCTGGCAGTGACAACGACACTTCCGAGAAGTGTGTAGTTCACCGTACAGGGATTGTTGCAATTGTGAGCGCCAAGAGTTGGGCAAGTGTTGCAAGCAGTGATGATGATGATGAGATACTTCCTAGTCTTGGAAGTACCTCCCTTGCTAAGAGGGAGTGTTGAATTGTGTAGCTTGGGAGGTATTCCAAGCCCAGGGTTCAAGGTATGGAGGACAAAGTGCCACAAGGGAAGCTTGTGGGCTTGGAACCCAAGTGTGGGGTTTTGAATCCCATCGTCTTTTTGGGGCAAAACCATGATGGATTCACGACATGTGATGGATGAGGATCATAGTGCTCGGAAAGACGACTCCAACGCATCAAAAATCGTCCGAATCCGAGTTGTCGTTAGAGAGATATGAATTTTTGAAGTTGACATAATTAATTTAGTTGTCAAGTAGGCTGACTTGATAAGTGTCACTTCAAGTGAGACGCTGAGCCATTGTATGTGTATAAATACAAGGCGTATTGAGGTCATTTAGAGCATCCATTTTGTGTGCAACACTCACACAAAAAGAGCTCTAAAATTGTAGGAAGCTGCAACAAAGAGGAGACAAGACAGCGTGGGTTTTGGAGCTCTGTTTCAGGGTTATTTTAAGGACTGAGTTGCTGTGAAGGGAGGTCAAGGCAACTCCCTAGAGGGCTGAGGCAAGAGAAGGTTGTTTCAGCTTGCGTAGAAGGATCTTGGGTGCATAAATCTTGGAGGAAGGGCTATGTATGCTACTGTAGGTAGGTCGTAGGCCCTACCTCATCTTTGGAGGGAAGCGTGGATTTGTTTAAGGGTTGTCTATGCTCAGGACAATAGCTAAGGGTGCCAACCTTTCTCCAAGATCAGGCCGCAGCCAAGGAGGGTTGTTTTGGTGGCTGATTGGGTGCTATTACAGCAACTAAATGTGCCCTAACCAGTCACAGATATAACAACAGTAATGCAGACTTGGACAACAATGTTAATGAGTGTTGCATCCATGTTTTTGGGTCAGTTTTATAAGCAGCCTGTGGGAGCCAATTTGGAGGCTTGTTTGAGTGATCATAAGCCTTCATCAGTGCAGATTCCGCAGTGATTGGATTGGGTATCATAGAGCTGATTGGAGGGTTGCGTGTTGGCAACCCAAAGTAGCCCTAGATCAACAGACAAGAGGGACGTTGTTGGTGCGTGTTTGGGTGAAGGATTGCAACCTTATGTGCAACACATTGATGGACGAAAGTGACTGCTATATTGGCAAATTGGAGCTCGGGAATTAGACCTACCCAGAGAGTAGTTGATGAGCCCGTATTCATTGTAGCAGACGTGACTTGCAACAGTGATAGGAGGCAATCCTCTTGGAGTCTCAATGTGTAAATGCCTTGATGGACTAAGGCACTACTACTGAGAAGTACGGAAGTGAAGGACCGGCAGGACGACATACGACATAGAAGTTGCCGCAAAGTTTGTCATTGTATCTTGTATACCATAGAATGTTGTATTATTAAGATTTGGTTTAATATAACGAAGATTGGGATTTTACAATTTTGTTTAAAATTGTGTTTATTGTGCATATGTGATTTACTGCTTTATATTTCCACTGTGCAAAGTAATTTATGGTTGAAATTCTTGGTTTGGTAGCGTCAGTGATTTCAAGACTCTAACCTAGACCCAAGGTCATGGAAATTCAACAACATGCTAGGGTACAAGGGTAGCTAATAAGAGGGAAGCCCACACTTGGGTTTATAATGTATAGGAGGGAGAAATCATGGTACATGAGGTGCCCCGACCTTGATTTTTCTACCCTTCTTTATATTCCTTTTGCCTTTTTATGATTTCCTTTGATTAACTACTTGGGGCTCAAGGTGTAAGAGCGTGATGTATAAGATATAAAAGTGAATACCTCCTATAAAGGTAGGGCGGTTCATTGCCCACCAGGGGTTGGGACAATCATGGGTTCCTATATGATGAAGGAGGTTCATAAAACTTGTAGGAACTAGGGTGTTGGCCATGAGGATGGAGTACAACTCATGTATTGGCTTTTGCGCATGTGTTAAATGTGTTTGTCCCGGCTATCTTTTGCATTTTGTGGTACATTTTCCCGTTGAATGTGGCCAAATATGCTTTTATCTTTCTTTTTAGTTGCATCAACCTCTGGGCTTCATTCCAGGCCATGGCCCAAGGTGTGGGCAAGGGGAAGGGGCAAGCTAACCTTATGTGGACCCAGTGGAGGAATGTGGACCCATGTGGGAGAAATGATTAATGGGGTACTAATGAGTGGAAAGAGGGTAATATAAGCGGATGAAGGAGTGGGACCATGCAACCAAAATCGAGGTTTCACATGAAATGCCATCCCTAAAGCCAAATGGTCAGTAAAAGAGATCCCACAGGACTAGGATGCAAGGTTAATATCCAAAAGGGGGTTAGGGGACAAGGGCACATACTTAAGCCATTCTTTCCGCTAAATCCCCCCATTAATCCATGCCCAGAAGTGTCCATGATAAGCAAACTACAATACTCAATTACAAATGACAAGGCATACCTTTAGGTTCGGGAGGCCCACCTTCAAACATACGATCATGACAGATGGCCAAGGGACCACATGGTTGGCTCAGGGGGCAGAGAAATTGCACAATGAGCTAGCTGGTGGCTGCAAGTGGCTGCTAGTTGCCAACTGAGGACCATCTTGGAGAAACAAATTGTCTTAGGGATATTACCCACAAAATGGTGGGTAACATCTGGCTTTAACTGGGATGTGATCTTTCGAAGAAGTGGGTGAAGCTATTCGAGCTGGAGGTCACGAGAACTCCAACAATATCCTGGTTACCCTAGACCCTAGGTTGCACGAAACGAGGAAACAGGTATGAGTTTCCGAAACAGGAAGCGATACGAAACGCGACCTCCCCAAATTTTGGAAACGGGGAAACGCGAATATATATATATTATTATAATATATAATTATATATAGTATATATAATATATATATATATATATAATATAATATATATTGAAAATATATTTAAGTATATATATGTGCAATCATAAAGCATAAATGATGTATTATAATTTACTACACTTAAACATTAAGATTTAATTTGCATCACATTTAGTCATGAATGATCACATAATGAAAATAAAAATATCAAAATATCCAAAAGCAACCTTTATTATATATCCAAATCTCAAAATCAGCGTTTATTTATATTAATATATGAGGCTGCAAGTACAATAAAGACTATAAGGCTGTAAGGAAGAGATCCAAATCAAGATTTTTTGCATCCACATCCCGTTCTTTAGAAGGACCACTGTTGCATTGGGAGTCTCCTCCTACATAGTCGAACGACCTTAGTGCTCTTGATTAAATACAAGTTTCATATCCTAGTACCCTACATGATCTTGATTTTTAGGAGTTTCCCCTGCATAGAGGGCTTGGTTCTCTTGATTAAATACAAGTTACATACCCTAGTACATGATAAAATCCAATAGAAACATTGCAATCCCCCCAATCCTGAAATCCTGAAAAATAGATAAGTCTGCTGGATTTTGAGTGAGATGCAAAATTCTACTTTGTCCATATGAAATCCAATGAGGGCGAAACTACTCTCAAACATCCTGAGTCATTTCATGGTAATGTTAAAAATTTAAGTAAAAGTATGAAAATGAAAAATAAAGGAGAATATCACTTTTACTTTAAGAATTTAACATTACCATGAACTACATATGCCTCAAACTTCTTGATGAACTGCATATCAACACTAGGGCAAAAATTCACTTTTATAACTTTAGACACGCATCTAGAAGCAACTAGAAGTCACTAACATACCCTAAAAATAAATTAAAAAACAAATAAAGGAAATAAAAAAACACAAGTTAATGAGGAAACGTGGGTCGTACGGCCGTGAAACGCATTTCCGGCCGTACTGGCCACGTTTCCGTTTCGGGAAACATGGTAGTACGGCCGGAAACGCGTTTCACGGGCGTACCGAACGCGTTTCCGTACGGAAACAGACCTCTGTACCATGTTTCCTGCAACATAGCCTAGACCTGTAACCTGCACATATGATAGATGAAAAAAGCGCGGAGCAACATGTTTTCGTGGCATCTTATGATCGCACATGCTATATGTCAACCATAAAATCAACAAAAAAATAAAATATGCATCTATCTACCATGAGAAAAATCATTTGACCTTAACTCTAATGCGGAAATGAGCATGCAATGCATCCTACCCTAACATGCATATGATGAGGCTATTATTAAGTGTAATCGTAAAGACAATGCAACCAACATATCATCAAGTCAATATAAATATGTCTCCCTATATGATTATTCATGTAGCAAGTCCCAAAGTGAATGCAAACCCAAACACATGGAGGATGTTGTGGGTGGTGTTATCACTTAAGGAATACCCTGGCTGCGGGAAAAACCATAAGGTAAACTCAAATCTCTTTTAGGTTGAAAGTTGGCCCTTCAACCCAGAGAGGGACCTCTCCGCAAAAATCAACTACTCTATGGTCACTGTAGTAGTAGGTTTCACAATTGACTCTGGTGGCCAGATTTAGTTCATAAGATAAAATTGGTTGGGTTGTTTACAAAACATACCATTGGGCATGGAGTCCAATTCTAAACAAGTAAACTTACAGATCTAATGAGCAAGCTATAAAAAGCATGATAGCAGCAAATCCTTTAACTGTTTGAGAAATTGGAAGAAAAGAACTGAAATGAGACAGAGTTTACAGCTGATTGAGGTAAAAAATACTAATGGCTGATAAATACAAGAAAGGAGCATCAATGAATCCCAATCTAGATACTAACATTTTCATACATGAAAGAAAGATTTTATAACAAAGAGGAAATTGACAGGGAACTACAACACATGAGTTTCCTATAAGATGCTCATTAAAAGTTTTAATATATTCAAGACTGCTCAAATATACCAGAATGCAAAATGTTTTTCAATAAATTCCAACCCTTCTTCATTCTTCATAAACTTCCTTATAGAACTTACATCAACTGCTTCCAAAATAATAGCCTCTAGATTAATTACAATAATCTAAGTTATCTAAAGATCTTCAAGTTCATGCATGTAAATAAAAACTTAAATACATTCAGTTTTTTCTAAAAATAGCTACTGGAAAATATGCTGATATATAGGTCAAGTGAAATATCTATCAAACTGTCTTCCTTAGAAATAGAAACAGGTCCCTAACTGATAGCACAACATCCTAGTTGGCAAAACAGGTCCCTCTACAAAACAAGTTCAAGTTTCCACCAAAACTATTTTTTTGTTCATCCTTTCTTTCATTCGGACCTCCTCGTGAAAAAACGTTGATACTGTTGTTGTCAGCTTCACTGGTTTTCTGATTTGTAGCTTTCGCTGATAGACTATCTGTCAGCGTTTCTTTTCCGCCTGTTTCAAAATCGCTGACAGTAGGAAGGTCAGCATTTTCGCCTGTCTGGATTTCGCTGAAAACAGAGATGTCATCTCTTCCTGTTTGCTCCAAAATCGCTGACAGACTGACTGTCCGCTTTTCATCCCTGTATCATTTTCTATTAGCGGGCACAGTTTCGTCCCAAAATAGTTGACATTGGATCTGTCGTTTCACCAAAAACGCTGAAGATGGGAATGTCAACTTCCCGACTGTTCTGCTGTATGCAAAAACTATAAGGTCGATTATCAACGATAAAATGAAAACCCCTGTTTCGTGAAATAGATAGGCAAAATTTCAAGTTTACTCCCCCAAGCCTCTTTGTTGAGGGTACTAGCTGCCCTGAGAAGTACATCCACCTTCTCCAGTCTTTATTTTTTGCTTTGCCTTGTCTCCATAGGAACCCTCTTCACAGTTTCTTTGTCTCTGCTCTTCTTAGAGCTTGTAGCCTTCTTCCTATTGATGATGAGGTCCTTCAGTGGCATATTGTCAACATCAATCACTTATTTGGCCAACTCTGGGTTATTTCTGAGTTCGATTTTGTATCTTAATTTGTTTTTTGGCCTTGTATGGGGTCTCTTGCCACCCTTGAAAACTTCAAACAATGTCTCCTCCTCTTGGCTCTCAATCTTTGCTTCTTTGCCTTTAAGAACCTCTATTTTAGCTGTGTCTGCAGGGGAGGGTTCAGTTGGTGGAGTCACAACGTGGGGAGAGCCGATATTAGCAGGTAGGTTTACAAGGGATACAAGATCTGGTTTGCTTAGCCTGGCACTTTTCCTCTGGTAGACTTTGGGAATTTTAGGGCCAGAGGATGTTGATGGAATTTCTATGTTTTCTTCGCTAAGAGGTGGCTCAATAGGGGCTTGTCCTTTAGTATTTTTCTCCTTTTTGGTAGTTTTTGGTCTGCCTCTTCATCTTTTGAGGGGTTGAGGTTGAAAACCTCCCCAAAAACTGAAATGGCTTCAAGTCCTTTATGCCTTGGCTCGCTGGTTTTCAATTAGGAGTTTTATTAGGGCTTTGTGGTATATGAAATGGGAGGAGGGGTCTGTGTGGGCATTGAACCGAGCTGCCATATGTTTAATGCTTTCTAGTAAATAAAACCAAGGATTAATTCTGATTTGACCAGCAAGATGTGCAAGGTAATAGAAGTGGTAGAGGTTTACCTAATTAAACCTTCCTTCTCAGGGGAAATATTGCTGACAGAGGCATAAAGGGACATGCCATTTGTCTTGTAACCACTCCTTCCGAACTCCGGCACTTCAATTTTGATCCTTGAATTCTTTTTTGAAAAAGAAAGGGACATCGATCCATGCCAACACATGACTGTGGAAAATCTTCTCTCCATCTGTTGGTAAGGTCATGGCCTCAACAATTGACTGTTCTGTAACTGAAAATGATAGGCCTCCAACCTCCACGCGATTTCCATCAAACCCCTGAGCAAAAGACTGAGCCACTGCATCGTGGTAGTCGGTACAACGGTGGAAAAACTCACTCCAACTGGCTTGCTGAAACAATTGTTGGATTTCAGGGTATATGTCTAGCAAATCTGGTACTTTAGGCTCAGACCGATTCGCTTTGTCGCCTTTCCCCATCGCGCTGTGTGATCTTCCTGGGATTCGATCTTGAATCCCTGTGAGTAAAACGGTTTCAATGCCAAGTGTGAATGACTCCGAACTAACAAAAACAAAACTACTGACGGGACATGGTAAAACAACTTGACATGCGAACGAAATATTGCAGGTGGCGAATGAATGATTACAGAGCTTTAGGTTATGATTACGAATGGAGTTCATATCATACGGTAAAATCATTTTTAAATGACATTCATTCATAGCAGCCAAGAACAAATCATTAACCAGTAGTTTTTACCCCTTCAAAACAAATAGAGACACGTTTCAATGATATTGTTGACGCTGACGTGGTCAGTATAGTCATCACTTTTTAAATTTAAAATTTGGTTTTGGCATTGACAGTTGGCCTCTCAATCAAAATGAAATTGTTGATAAGCTTGTTGTCAGTGACTTTCTTTGGCTGACCATTTCGGATTACTAAAACGTTGATAGCCTCGCTATCAGTAATTTCCCTGTTTATTACAACTAAAATGTTGACACTGAAATTGTAAAAAAAAACGAAGTTTATTGTGATAACAGGCGAGAGGTGGGAAAATATGATGCCCACATATGGATGATTATGTGAGAAGAGGTAAGAAAAGGATGTAATCTAGTCCATGAGGCCTTCTCTTGCAACCAAAATGTAGAGATGTCAACAATCAAGCTCATAAACTTTCGATGGATGGCGACCTCCAGCATATCACTTCCACCATTGTCCTTATTATTTATGTCATGGCTTATGGCCTTCATTGGGTTATGATTAGCAGGAAAGGGAGGTCGAGGAGATGGAGAAACACAAGTAGGTTGCACATAATGATTTCACTGGAGAGGGGAGACTATGGAGTGATCAAAACCCGAGGGTGCGTCCAAGGAGGAAAAGTATAATCAATGAAGGGCTTTTCCTTGACACTATACCCGAGAGGGGGAAAGGGATCAAAGTTACTTGAGATCATATAACCAGGGGTGAGGGAATCACTTGGTGAGGACCGAAGATGATGACCAATAGGAAAAAAGGAGAGAGAAGTATTGTATTCAACGGGTTTTGCTTTCCCAAAATCATAATCTAAAGGCTCAAGTGATTTGGACATAGAATCATACTCAGGAGAAGTGGGAGCCTTATCAATTTCCTTAGCATCAAAGATTGGGTCTCTCCTAAAGGGAAAATTGATCACTTCCAACTGCCCCTCTTTATGCAAAGGCAAATGAAGATTCTCCTCCCCATGGGTATCAATGGGTATGTAATCATAAATAGTGCCTAAGGGGAAGGGAAGACCAATCTCATCCTCACCCTCCTTGTCGGTGTCGTAAATGGGAGCACAATCAAATTGAGGACCAACAATTTCCCGTTTGTCCTTTTCAATGTGGAAATAATCTTCAATGTCATCTTCCAAGGGGCTAATGGGATTCATCTTTCTCAGGGTTTTCAAAATAGGATTCATCGGGAGTAAGATCTTTGAGAAAGGCAAGGTTGGTCTCAATTTCACTTTACATAAACTCATCCTTCCTAGCACATGTGTCCTCAAAATCATCATTGTCATCATGTGGACCCAAAAAGGACTCATATTCTTGCTCATTACGTAGATTCTTAATGTCTTGATGATGCTCAATGAAGGCTTCATCTTGGATGCTTAATGGAAGGTGTACTTGAAAATGTCTAAGAAAGCCATCAACGAACTCTTCAATAGATGAGATACTCCTAGCTTCATGATCATGCAGCCATGAGTTATGACCATAGTTGCAGGAATCGCCCCCCCCCGGATCCTAAGCCGGAATCGCGACCCGTACGGAATCGTTCTGGAATCTCCAGGCGAAGCGCGATTCCGAATTTTAGGTGGCGCGATTCCTATTTTTAAAAACGATTCCTGCCATTTAGGTTGCGTTTCCCCCGGAATCGCGCTTCGGAAGGCACAACCCGCACGCAACCCGGGCGTAACCCGCACGCAACCCGCACGCAACCCGGGCGCAACCCGCGGGGCAGCAAAATAAACATAATTTTTTTTTAATTTCTTTTAAAATTTAACTTAACTAAGCATGAGGGGGTGGGTTAGGGTGAATTTAGGGTGAGTTTAGGGTGACTTTAGAAAAGAATAAAGCCCCCATTCTCTTCTCATTTTCTCACTTTGAGTTTATGAGAGTTGGAGAAGAGAAGAGAGGAGAGGAGAAAGAAGAGAGGAAGGAGAGAGAGAGAGGAGAGCTTGGAGGAGTGAAGAAGGAGGAGCTAGGAGAAGGAGGAGGAGCTTGCTATTCACAATCTACTACTTTTTGTCATAGATTACTCATTAGCTTGTAGAGTTGTGAATTGAATTTTGAACCTTTTTGCTTGGCGGTTGACCAAGTGACATATTTTGTAAAATTATATTTGAGATTTTGGGACATGACAAATGTTGACAGTTTGCTCACTTGCTAGATAAATCATAATATGCTCTATGTTTTATGTTTTATAATATGCTTAAATGTTTTATGTTTTTATAATATGCTTAAAATTTGATGATGTTTTTTTAATAGCTAGAATATAGATGATTGTTGTACCTACTAGTACTACAATGGAATCATGGATGCCATGTCTATCTTGATTTTTATGAAAAATATGCATGTTTCATGTCTCTACAATTAATTTGATTTGATGTTTTTTTGAGTATAATGCAAAAAATTATGAAAATAATATAATAATAGCAGACGCTTCCGCGGACGCTTCGCTTCCTAGATTTTTGGAAAATGACGCTTCCGCGCTCCGCGCTTCCGCTTCGCTCCCGCTTCGTGCAACATTGGTTATGACCACCGAGAGATCCCATGAACAATAACATAAGGACATCTTGGTGAACAATCTTCTCTCTTGAAGCATGCGCATTAAATCTTTCCACGTGGCCAATTGCAGAGAGTGGATCACCATCAAACACGGGCACCCCATGTACCATCCTTCCCGCGACATGATTAGGTTGTCAAGGGATGCAAGCAATGTCCAAAGCGGGAAATTTATCAAAGAAATACAACCTATTGTTAATCTAGGTTGTCATTGATGTCAATATAGCAGTGTTTGTGATGGCAAATTCTTTAATACATGATTGCCCATTGATGCCCATTGATCATAAATTATAATGCTCATAGTGATGAAAGTTTGATATATGATGAGATGGAGGACCCAAGTGGATTGAACTGCAAGAGGTCAATTGAATATCAATTGAACAACAAATGATGCAGGAGGTCAATTGAATAACAAATGACGCAGGCGGTCAATTGAATAACAAATGACGCAGTAGATCCAGTAAAGCAACAGGAGCAAGAAGCCAAAGAGGAGAAGCCATCGTGAAGCCAAAGAGTAAGATGAAGAGTTTATCGAAAGCCATCAAAGAAGCAAGTCATCGGAGCAAGAGAAGCAGGTTATCGCATATGCCCAAGGGTAAGTGTTATCGAAAGAACAAAGAGCAACAACGATAACAGAGGAGTAAAGAAGAAAACATCGGAGGAGACATATCAGAAGTATCGCATGTAATATATGCCCAAGAAGAACCGATACGAAGAAAACAGCAGAGGTGCATAAATAGAGTTATAGGAGGTCACAGGAAGATAAGCCACAAGAGCAATAGCTATCGGAAGAGCAGGGGTAGGAATGTACATCTGTTTTGATCGTGGCTGAAGGCCTGCACTGTATCCTAGCCATCGATCTCATTTTCATCGCTTACGTCATAGTCAACGGGGGGGTTAAGCCTGTTTTTAACCCGTGTGCTAGTTGAAGACCCGCAGGCCGTAGATTTGATGACCTCGTATATCCAATGGATATCGGGTCATAAAGTGATTAGACGTTAATCTCAAAATGGACCCAAACTTTTATAGGTCAAGGATTTATAATCCTTATCGGCTCCGTAAGGGCGGCGTTGCACAAGTTCCCCGGCCGATATCGTTGTGAACCATTGGATCCAGTGCCTTGATCAAATGGTGGAGGATCAGCGATTGGGTTTGCTGATCGGGTGGATCAACAACCATCGAATTAATGATGAGATCAACGGTGGACGCATGCGAGAGGAGTCTTAGGAATAACTCCGATTTTTATGAAATTGCGATTGCGGGATTAAAGAAATGACGTGGCATGTGGGGACCGCCAAACATCTATTGTAATTCGTCCTTTTTTCCAAATGAACGTGTCTTTTGCGTATTGATGAACTCGAAGAGACAGAGGAAGCCGAAGGTCGAGTGAGCGAAAAAGGAAGCCAAAGGTCGAGTGAACGAAAGAAGAAGTCAAAAGGTCGAGAAGCCAAAGGTTTGGCAGACGATAAAGGTACAAAAGAAGCTGAAGATCGAGTGAGAAAGAAGCTAGCTGTAGGTCTAGCACGACAGAAGGAAGCCGAAAGTCCAGCAGGACAGAAGGAAGTCGAAGGTCACAGTAGGAAGAAGGAAGCTGAAAGGGCCAGCGGAAGACGAAGATCTGTTTGACCTCGAACCTACCAAGTAAGATTTCATTAGTCATCGTTTGAAGGGAGCAGTGGCCAGCACTAGCATTGAAGCGTTTGCGAGTCTGGTTCTGGGAAGTAAGAGATCATGATAGCAAGAACAGTGAGAAGAAGTCACTCCTGAAGCAGTTACTCTTGAAGGAGTCAGTCTTGGAGCATTTACCGTGACAGTGAGAACAGGGGCTTGAAACAGAGAGTTGTTTTGTGTAGAGCTTACTGCAGTTCATTGTAGACACATTGAAGTTGTGCAAAGACTATAGTAGATCATGATGGATATTTGAAATCATCATGAGGTAACTTTGCAGACTCTGTGTGGGCAATATGAACAGTTGTGAAGACTCCTTCATATGAAGATAGGTTGTTATTGATGATGTAGCATGAAGACTACAGTGAAGCTGTAGATTCAAAAAATTCAGTGAAGAAGATTTTGGGAGTAGAGAATTACTATCAAACGTATCTAGACAAAATATAGCAGTGGGTTGGAGCCCAGAGGGTTGGTGCCTTGATGGTTGGAGCCTCAAACAAACAAGGTTGGTGCCTTGACAAGATAGGGTTGGAGCCCTTGGGGTTGGTGCCTCAAAATTGGAAGGATTGGTGTCCTTGGAGTTGGTGCTCCTAAACACAAGGTTGGTGCCTTGAAAAGATAGGGTTGGATCCCTAGAGGTTGGAGCCTCACAAATGACCAAGTTGGTGCTTGGCAACATATTCGAGCCTTATATATATTGTACCTGATTTATTGTAAAGATTATATTAATAAAAGCATTTTATTCCTATTGTTCATTTTGTGTTCTAAATATAAATGATTTAACTGGTAAAAATAACAATTGAAAAGGAATACTGATTCACCCCTCCTCTCAGTATGTCCAACAATTGGTATAAGAGCCAGTACCTTCACTCAAAAGCCTAACAACTTGAAGGTTGATCATTAGAACACAAATGGCGAAGCCAAGGAAGAAAGTCTCCAATCCTCCTAAAGATGTGTCTCCCTCTACCACTGAAATAAAAGTCAATCAATTTGTGAAGGCTCCATGGTTCAATGGAAACTTTGATATATGGGAAGCAAGAATGAGGAATTTCTTAAAGACTCAAGGCATTGAAATCTGGAAATCAGTGATTGTTGATAGCATGATGGATGGAGAATCCAAGGAGTACAATGCAAAAGCAATGAAGGCAATCTTGAACGGGCTACCAGATTTTATAAAGAACAATTTAGGAAAATGTTCGTTAGCGAAGGATATATGGGACAAGCTTCATGATCTTCACTCAAAAGGAGCATTGACAATGATCTCTAGTCAAGAAAATGATGGAAAACAAGAAGAAAATCCAGAGCCTGTCAAGGAAGCTGAAGATAAGATTGATGACATCAAGGCTAAAGAAGACCTAGAAAATGAAGAGAAGGAAAAAGACTTTGTAGAAGATCTCCTCACTAAACTTATGGCTGCCATGGAAGGGATTATCAATTTGAAAAAGGAAAATGAGGAACTTAATAAGAAAGCACTAGCTGGTGACCAAGACCAAACAAGGAAGAAAGTTGACCTTGTCAAGCTTCAAGTATAAGAAAGGGATGAAGAGCTTGCCAAGCTTAAGAAGGGAATTTCATCAAAGCAAAAGAAAGCATCATGAAGAAGTCATATCCATGACAAATCAATTGGATAAAGCAAAGAAACGGGAAGATACCTTGTCAAGTCAACTTGAACAAATGCACAAGAGCTTGAACAAACTTGAAGAAGAGATTGGTCAGTAAAAGGTAGAAGTCTCCTCTCTCAAATCTCAACTACAAGAAGCAAGAAAGTTAGCACAAGGAGCTGAGAAGACAATGGAAGCATTGGCAATCATAGAAGGACAGGTTGATGAAGCAGAAAAGGAGAGAAACACCATGATATGTCAACTAAAAGCAAAGGATGGAGAAATCTTCAAATTAAAATCTAACATCAACCTTCTCAAGGCCGAAACATGTAAAGCTACAAGGATCAAGGGAGAAATGGAGAGCAGTCTAGCAAAGGAAAATGAAGAAATCTTCAAAATGAAGTTAGATATCATCTCCCTTAAATTAGAAGTAAATGAAGCAATATGTATTAAGGAAGAGATTGAGAAAAAACTTGCTAAGAAGAATAATGATTGCGAAAAATTGGAAGAAGAGATTGTCTCCCACAGGAAAAAGGTTGAAGGGATGGACAAAACCTTGAAGAGCTCTCAAGCCTTCGATGACATGCTCAGCCATCAAAGATGTCCATTTGATAAATCAGGTCTCGGGTAAGCAGGTGAATCCAGTGTTTTAAGATCCGGCCGGGTCAGCATCAACCCGGCCGAGTTGGTCCGGGTCATTGGCCTGGGCCACGAAACGGTCATCAACCTGGTTCGGTCGGCCGAGTCAGCAATGACTCGGCCGAGTCATTGCTGACTCGGCCGAAACGACCGGGTCTGCATAAAAACGGCCGGGTCACTAATGCTAAAAGTGTGACTGCTGGTTATTGGCTGTGTTCCTTGTACATTTCTGCATTCTGGAGCTGAATACATATATATTTATATTGTCACTGTGGGGAGCTATTTGTATTGCTGGAGGTACTCTGATAACATAATATTCATCTACAGCCATTGTCTCTTTTACCATTAACTGATATGTCCGATCTTAGCTCTTTTGTCATTACCAAAGTATGTATTACCAGTGGTATGTAAGCCTTTAGTTTCACTATAAATTTGATATCAGCAGTTCTTAAATATTCCCATTATGCATGCTTGCCATTGTTGCCAGTTGGTGTTATTTTTGGTTTCAAATTGTCAAAGAATCACCTACAGTACATTGTCATCAAACTGTTTGTAAAATTACCTTAGTGAACCAAACCATATAAATTCAGAAAGTTTGTGGGTTTTACAAGACATCTCAGCAAAGGAAACTGGGGACTAGATAACAATTTGTGATGATGATGATGATTCAGAGATTGATCGACATGATCTTGGCTCCTCTGGCAGTAGCTATAGCCAGTAGTACTTTTGTTGTAGACTTGTAGTCTTGT